>PVJI01002518.1:0-143643 GCA_004026765.1 Micronycteris hirsuta | reverse complement strand
TGAACTTGACCTTATCTGAGAAGCACTTTATCTGCCCTTCCATTCTAAATGAGAGTTTAGCTGGATAGAGTCATCTTGGATGTAGGTCCTTGCCTTTCATGACTTGGAATACTTCTTTCCAGCCCCTTCTTGCCTGCAAGGTGTCTTTTGAGAAATCAGCTGACAGTCTTATGGGAATTCCTTTGTAGGTAACTGTCTCCTTTTCTCTTGCTGCTTCTAGGATTCTCTCCTTATTTTTAATCTTGAGTAATGTAATAATTATGATGTGCCTTGCTGTGTTCCTCTTTGGGTCCAACTTCTTTGGGACTCTCTGAGTTTCCTGGACTTCCTGGAAGTCTATTTCCTTCACCAGCTTGGGGAAGTTCTCCTTCATTATTTGTTCAAATAAATTTTCAATCCCTTGGTCTCCCTCTTCTCCTTCTGGCACCCCTATGAGTCGGATGTTGGGACGTTTAAAGATGTCCTGGAGGTTCCTAAGAGTTCTTGCAACATCAGAAGACATTGTAATGCTATACAATGTCTTCTGATGTTCCAAGAACTCATACCACCTACCAATATGTAACTGTTAGGTTATAACTAGTTTTGTTTTTCCAGTGTTTGGGAAATAGAAACCTCATCTCTGACTTTTTTTTTTTTAAGAATTTATTTTACTTATTTTTAGAGAGAGGAGAAGGGAGGGAGAAAGAGAGGGAGAAAGCAATGTACGGTTGCCTCTCACATGGCCCTCACTGGGGACCTGGCCTGCAACCCAGGCATGTGCCCTGGCTGGGAATCGAACTGGGACACTTTGGTTCCCAACCCGCACTCAATCCACTGAGCTACACCAGCCGGGCTCATCTCTGACTTTTAATTAGGTAACAATTTACTAAGAAATAAATCCTTTACATTAAATAGAGACTTAATTTCTGTCTTAGCATCAGAACAAATGGAGCAGTTACACAAAATTAAAGAATATATCATAATTATTCTTCTCAAGACAGGTGTGGATAGCTCTTCATTCTTCCACTAGGCTATTTTAGTAAGTCAAAGTCAGAAAGACCAATATGTAGACCAGCTAATGGGGTTGAAGCAGAGGAGGGGAGTTGGAAGGCAAACAACTATCTCTGCCCATCACATTGTCATCCCTAAGGGGCTCTGAAGACCTGACCCTAGTTTAAAAACAATCACGAGCCTATGACAATAAGGATATTTTAGCAACACTCAGAAAGCAATCTATCTTGGTATTTAACTACATATTTAGAGCCTCTTCAAAATTTAGTTATAATCCATTCACAATCAATCTCTACACAAACACAAGCTCTTCCTCCAATTCACAATCTTTCCAGGACTGAGGCTTCTTTCTGTGTTCTCTTTATCAAGAAAGTCAGACCATTGACAGTTCTCTATTGGATGACGACAGGTTTCCTTCTTTGTAAGAAAGGACCACTTGATCTCAGCAGTCAGGAAAAGTGCAACTGTGACATGACAACATGTTCATAATTGAAGTTTATCATTATTTTTATGTGCCGGGGTTTAAATTGCTCTGAAAGTGGTACATGTCTATAATTTGAACTAAGGAAGGCATATGGGATGGGCAAAGGGTCTCTTTTCATAATTATTTATTAATCTGAGGGTGATATTGAAGTCAAAGAAAAGAAAGGGCACTTGAATTGAAAACAATGTCCTTCATGTAGGATTAGCTGCTCTTGACCCACCAGAAACAGAGGATGGGCCTAAGGTTCCCCCGCAACAGTGGGATGGATTTGTGCCAATCCAGCTGTACTCTAAACCCAATCACTTGTGTGACCAACAGAAGGAGGAAACAAGACAGCTATAGGACGGCAGGCCTGATACTGCATGGAACAGGAAAGGTCAATGGCATATAGTCTGACCCATACGTATACTCCCTCTCAATGACACTTTCCATGGTAAAAAAATGCCCATGGTCTCACAAGGTACTTTTACAATTTTAGTCTTTAAAAAAATAATAAGCAACAGGGGCAGCAAAGTGTGGTGTAACAGAACTGTCTTGGTTTCCATGGGTGCTGGCAAGTGTAGAGTACAATGTATAACCAGCCACTGTGGTAGACATTTGTAATCTCATTACTCGCTCTACTTTGTTCTCACCCTTGTTTTTGCAATTCTTCACTCCACTTTTTACTCATGCTACTATACCATATTTTTGGACCCTTAGAACAGCTGCCTAAAATGAATTCCAGGAAAAGGTAAGATACAAATAAACAGTATTACAAGCAGTCTCCTAAAGAGAAAAATCATGTATGTGATACACAGCAAACAACATTAAAGGAACAGGAAATACTAGATAATAGCCCATTCAAAAATTCAAGAAACTTTTATGGGGCTTGAGGTGAACACATTTTAGAAGATGCTAAATATTCTTTGACAAAAGGCATTTTGTGTGAGTGTTTGGAGTCTATAAATGAAAGGTCCAGAAGGCCAAATGGGACGGGGAAGAGCAAAACGGATGTAGCACTAAACAAAAATGAGACAAACAGCTCCCTCTGGTATCCCCATAAATTATATAAGTGTGACTTCCATTTAAGCCCATCCCACAACGGGTTTTCCAACCAGTGAAAGTAGAAATTAGAATAGAAGTGTTTTCTAACATTTTGGTTGACATTTGAAAGAGTGAAAGCAGCCGAGATGAAAATAGTAAAACAGCTAAACACAGCACTGGACTCTCTTTCCTAAGTATTCTGTCATAACTCAGGATGCTATTTAGGCAAAGGGTTAGTCTTAGAATAGATGGACTACTGCAAATTATATATGTTGATGGTCTATAAAATGTCAGTTTTCCTCATGTCAATTCTTCCACAACCCTCCAAAGGTGAAGAAACAAAGAAAAAATTTTAAATTTAAAATGAAAAAGAAAGAACACACAAATATGCTTAAAAACAGAAATGTATAAAACAATTAAAATCTTACACTTTTTAAATAAAATTAGCATTAGTGAGAAAGAGGTCAAGGGTCCTGTTTTTGCACTTGTTTTACATGAGATGGAGCGCAGAACTAAGCTCTAGAGATCTATACTAACAGACAGTATAGCTGACATCCAAGTCTCTTAAAAATTCATAATTATAAATAGCTTTATGATGTATATAACATCACTTTGTACATTATGTAGAATTTAGAATGCTTTGAAAAACCCAGGAAAAATTTATTTAAAATAAATTTGAAGATATCATAAACCTAATTTTTTATTAATCCTGTACTCTACTGATTATTTATCCTGTTTAGATATTCAAAGGCAAATGATTTATTCACATTCAATTCTCTGATACTCATGTAAAAGCACTATTAAATTTGGTGTGTTTAAAAATGATATTATCCAGAGTAAGAACTTATTTTATAAACAACAGAGTTTCTTTGAGAAAAATCTCATTCTCGTGATGAGTGTAAAAAGAACGTAATATATTTCTTAAACTTCTGCTTTGCTTTTTGAAGAAAATTATCTTTCTTAAGGTGTAATAGCATTTTCAGCTCTTTTTTTTTTTTAAAGATTTTCCTTTATTTAGTTTAGAGAGAGAGGGGAAGGGAGGGAGACAGAGAGGGAGAGAAACAGCAATGTATGGTTGCCTCTCACATGGCCCTCACTGGGGACCCGGCCCGCAACCCAGGCATGTGCCCTGACTGGGAATCGAACCGGGACCCTCTGGTTCCCAGCCCGTGCTCAATCCACTGAGCTACACCAGCCAGGGCAGCATTTTCAGCTCTTGATTCATGAGCAAACATCATAAAATTGCCATTAGTGCTGAAGGAGGAATGAATTCACATGTGGGATAGAGTACAGACCCGATCATAACAACTGCCCTGGAAAAAAGACTAGATAAATAAGGATAAAGTCAACATTTGGAATAGCATATGCTATATTTCTATGTAGTAAGAGGCATGGAATCTAGGAAAGTGGTTCTAGAATGTTTTAAATCTCTCTTGAACACTCTCCTGGATTCCTAATTTGTCCTGTGTCTCCTTACTTCCCTTGTCTCCTTCTCTTCTCTATTTATCCCCAACACATAAATGTGCACACTTCCCATACTACTAAATAGGGGAATGAAAAGAAAAAAGCCTATAAGAATAAGTAAGAATGATGATAACAATAATGAAGGACAGGGTAAAGTCTCTCAAAAACACAGTTTTGAGGTATAATGAGTAATCCATACACACTGTTCAGTGGTTCAATAACCACCCTCTATGGACACTAGACAAGGGAAGTGGTTGGACAAAATTGCATTAAATTGCTAGATTTCAGTTCCAGCATTTTTTGGAGAAGTAAGAAAAGAGGAACAATGGTTTGCAATATGACAGAAGTGGAGAATCAGGTTTATTGTTTCTCTGTCTCTGAATTTCCTATGAATTGATATTTATATCTAGATGGTTGAGCAATTTTAGAGTAAGAATGCGTCATAGGTGACATGATGTACTTCCCATTGTATCACATCAGTAGACCATAACTTCTGTTCTGTGACACTAATGCAGGTTGATCAGTGGGTTCAGGTGCTTTCTGCCTGATCCATTCACTGTAAAGTTTCCCATCATCTTTTCAGCTAATGATTTTAGAAGCTGTTGGTGATTATTGATCTAACATTAGATAAATAAATCTAACATTATTTGGTTAGGAGTTGCAAAATGCACCCAAGATTTTAAATTCTAGACTTAATATACTACTAACATAAATAATATATTTTCTGCCCTGGCCAGATGGCTTGGGGGGGTTGGAAAAGGATCTCACGCACCAAAAGGTTGCAGGTCTGACCCCCAGATGGAGTGCATATGTGAAGCAACCAGTCAGTGTCTCTGTCTCTGTCTCTCTCTCACCGCCCCCCTGCACCCTTCCTCTCTCTCTAAAATCAGTAAAATATATCCTTGGGTGAGAATTAAAAAATAATAATGTAATTTCTACCTTTGTATTTATGTTCATATGGAATACAATAAAATACGGTTGTACTTACTATTTACAAATAAGTTTTTACTGAAAATTATTTTGCTAATGCAGAAAATAGATATACATCTGTATTTTGTACTTTCTAACATCAGTTTTTGTATCATGGTTGTTAAGATTATCCGAATTTTCTCTGTGGTTCAAATAGCACTATTACTGATAACGTAACTAAAGGTGGATGGTGATAGATCAACCTTTAATTGGCTTGTTCTGAAGCAGAGACTGCACATCATAGGCTTCTAGAATAATTGACAGTTTTTTCTTCCTTTTCAGAAAAAATAAAGCTAGAAGAAATAGACACACATATATTCATTCTCTAAAGACATTCCTTCTTGGAATATAAGGAGTGCATTAACGCAAACCAAATGTTGTATCTAAACTATTTGACAGTGGTTAAAATGTACAATTGTTTAATATAAGATTTTGTTTTTTAGCCTTGAAAATCTGTAGCCTACAGGCTTTTTTCCCAACTTCAGCTTCAGAGTGCTTTTCCACCTATTTAATTGTGGAGTAACACAACAGCAGAGTAAAAAAATCTATGCAAGAAACAGATTAGATTGATTTGTTATTAAATAGATTGTGAAGCCTTAGGGAGGATGGCTATAATAACAATTCAGGCACTACAAAGTCTGGCAATCTCGTCAGTTGTTTTTTCCTCCCCTTGGCAGACATGTCATGTTCATTTTTATAGCAAGCTGATTAACTGCTGAAAATGCACTAATGCATGACTCTCACTTTTAGGTACAAAAATCACATTTCAAATTTCCCTTTCCATACACCATTGGATTAGAACTATACAGGCAGTTCTCTGAAAGGTTAAGGAAACATCTCATGACACACACGAGTCTTTCTGCTCTGTCCTTCCCCTGTCAAATGGTAAGAAGAATGTGAACTTAACATCAACCTTCCTTTATTTCATCATGGAGATTACAGTGATTTAACGAAGGAATAATAAATTTCGCCCCCAAAAGAAAAACTGGATAATATGTTTTTCAATACTGTTTTCCAGACTCTCTAAATTAATATCTACATGACTTCCTGTAACGTGTTTCTGACCAATCAAGAACAGAAATGACAGTCACTCCAGACTTTCCATAAAGGAGAAACAAAACAGTGGTAGTGGACATAGGGCTGTGGCATAGGGGTTTTTCAGTTTTCTTTCCTAGTAGGCAGGGTTTTATACAGACTGTATACTCTGGTTTCTCTTCAGATTGTATAAATCTTTTGCCTTTTACAGACTGTGTCTATTTGGGGTGGCAGAGTGAAGTTAGATGAAACTTTCTCAAACCATTTACTGACATTCCAGTGGAAAACTAATAGAACAACACTATTTTCAAGGAAAAATATCATCCTCATGATACATTCAGGTATATAATAATTAAAACTGAAGCAAACTAAAGCACAAAAAACACAAAAGAAAAAGAAGGAAAAATTCTATTAAACATAAGATAATGGGTACAAAACATCTAGAATGTGTGTCTATTATGCAATAGGTGCTAAATGAATATTATTCTACTCCCTATAATTATAAACAAGTATTTCACTTAAGGATATGAGAAACAAAGACACCAAAGTAAGGATTCCTGAAAAAGAGTCAGGACAGCAAACCTAATCTGATCAATACACTGCTCTTCACAAATTTAAAAAGGATAAAATGCAGACATATTTATGCTGCTACTAAGGTGCTTTGTCATTTTGCTAGTTAGGCATAATGATCCCTTCTGTAACACCGAACATTTTTAGGCTTTTGTATCCTCGTATCTATCACTACAATAAAGCAAAGGCATTGATATTTACTGCACAAATTCAGAAGAAATCACAAATATTTGCAGGAAAAAAAACATAGTCACTAAAGAAAATGAGGAAATAGTAATGTTAGCATCACCTCTTTGGGCCTTCACTTATACTAAGATGCATATCTAGATAACTTAGCACCAATTATATATCATGTATAGAAGGTTGTTTCTTCTACATACTGTGATAATACTAAAATATTTGTATTCTAAAAATAGATTAATATGGTGTACTTTGTACTATAATGTGCTAAGATGTGTTGTACAATTTTAAGATACACATCTCACAGTTATTTCAGCTGAAAAAAACAACTAATGATAGAACCAAAAACAAAAAAAAAGCAAAATTACTCATTTACAAAATGGGAATCTGAAATGGATCATAAAGATATAAAAAGAGACTCATCCTGACTAGTTATCATTAAAAAAAAAAAGGCAAAGTAAAATGAGATAACATTAGATTGGTGAAATTTAAAGAACCTGCCTAATACGAAATGTTGGACAAAAGAAAACAACATTTCTTTGGACCCTGGAACAGGATCCTGGAACTTTTTCATGCACTACTTGAGGGTACACAGTTGTTAAGTTACTTCAGAAAGCAATTCAGCAAGATCTGGAAAAACTGAAAATGTGTTTTCATTATGACTCCAAATACTTCACTTCTAAGGACATATTTTCTAGAATCTTAATTATGTAAACCAGAAGGTATGTCTGAAAATATTCATTGTTGCATTACTTACAGTATTAAAAAGTGGAAGTGAAATGTGCTTCAATAGGGGAATGGCCAAACAGTTTAATATTCTGATATATAATAGCAGTTAAATAAAATAACCTAGAGACCATAACAAGAGACAAAGGACATTATATAATACTAAAGGGATCAATCCAACAAAAGGATGTAACTCTTGTAAACATATATATACCCACCAGCGGAACACCTAAATATATGAAGAAAATCTTGGTGGACAAAAAGGGAGAGGTCAACAGTATTATAGTCATAATAGAGGATTTTAATATCTCATTGACAGCAGTACATAGATCATCCAGACAAAGTATCAACAAGACAAAAGAGACCTTAAATGACATACCTTACCAGATAGATTTAATTGATATTTACAGAACATTTCATTCTAAAGCAGCAGAATATACATTCTTCTCAAGTGCACATGGAACAGTCCTTAGGACAGGCCACATGTTAGGACACAAAATAAGTCTTTATAAATTCGTGAATATTAAAATCATATTGAGCATCTTCTCTCAATGCAATGGTATAAAACTAGAAATCAATTAAAATAAAACTAAAAGCACTCAAACACACAGAGGTTGGATAGCATGTTACTGAGCAATGAATGGGTCACAATGATATCAAGGAAGAAATCAAAAGTTACCTTGATACAAGTAAAAATGAACACACCACAACCCAAAATTTATGGGACACAGCGAAAGCAGTCCTAAGAGAAAAATTCATAGCATTACAGGAAGGCATAGCTCAAGCAAAAAAAATCTCAAATAAACAATCCAACCCTATACCTAAAAGAACTAGAAAAAGAACAAACAATGCCCACAGTAAGTAGAAGAAAGGAAAGAATAAAGATTAGAGCAAAAATAAATGACATAGAGACAAAAAAACTCAAAAGATCAATGAAACCAAGAGCTGATTATTTGAAAAGGTGAAGAAGATTGACAAACTTTTATCTAGACTCCTCAAGGAAAACAGAAAGACCCAAATAAATAAAATCAGAAATGAAAGAGACGTAAAAACCGACCCCATAAAAATACAAAGGTTGTAAAAAATAATTAGAAAAACTCTATGCCAACAAATTGGACAAGCTGGGCAAAATGGATAAAGTCCTAGAAACACACAATCTTCCAAAACTGAATCACTAAGAATAAAAAAATCTCAACAGAGTAATTACAATGAACAAAGTCAAGGCAGTAGTAATAATTAAAAAAACAACAACAACTCACAGCAGTCAAGGCAGTAAAAAACAAAAAACCTCTCAGCAGTCCTGGCCAATACGGCTTACTTGGGTGTAGTGTCATTCTGTGCAAAGAAGGTCATGGATTCCATTCCTGGTCAAAGCAAATCCCTAGGTTGTGAGTGTGGTCCCTGATAAGGACACATACAAGAGGCAACCAACTGATGTTTCTCTCCCACACGGATGTGTGTGTGTATGTGTCTCTCTCTCTCAAATCAATAAATGTATCCTGGGTGAAGACTGAAAAAAGAAAACTCCCAGCAAACAAAACTCCTGGACGAGATGGCTTCACAGGGTAATTGTACTAAACATTCAAAGAAGAACAGCTATCCTCAAACTCCTCCACAAAATTCAAGAGGGGAGAAGACTCCCAAACTCATGTTACCATGTCAGCATTATACTAATTCCAAAAGCAGATGAAGACACTACAAAGAAAGAAAGTTATAGACCAGTATCCCTAATGAACACAGATGCTAAAATCCTCAACAAAATACTAGCAAACAGGATCCACCAATACGTTAAAAAGATCATACATCATGATCAACTGAAATTTATTCTGGGGATATAAGGTTAGTACGATATCTGAAAATCAATAAGCAAGATACACCACATAATCAAAATGAAGGATAAAAACCATATGATCAAATCAATGGACACAGACAAAGCACTTGATAAAACCCAGCACCCATTTATGACAAAAACTCTCAGCAAAGTGGGAGTACAGGGAACATACCTCAACATAATAAAATACATGCATGACAATAACACAGCTCACATCATACCCAACAGGAGAAAATAAAACCATTTCCCTCAAGATAAGAATAAGACAGGGATGTCTGCTTTCACCACTCTTGTTCAAGATGGTACTGAAAGTACTAGCCACAGAAATCAGACAAGAAGAAATAAAAGGCATCCACATTGGAAGGAAGTAAAACTGTCATTATTAACAGATGACACGATATAGTATCTAGAAAAACTAAATATTACACCAAAACCTACTAGAATTGATAAATGAATTCAGTAAAGTAGCAGGGTACAAATTAATATTCAGAAATAGATGGCACTTTATACACGAATAATGAACTGTAAGAAAGAGAAACTAATAAACAATCCCATTTACAATTGCAACAACAACAAAAAATTAAGGTACCCAGGAATAAATTTAACCAAACAGGTAAAAGACCTGTATTCAAAAAATGATAGGATACTGAAGAAAAAAACTGAGGAAAATACAAATAAGTGTCAGAATACATCATGTTCATAGATAGGAAGAATTAACATCATTAAAATGTCCATACTACCCAAACCAATCTATAGATTAGATGCAATTCCTATCAACATACCAATGGCGTGTTTCACAGAACTAGAATATTCCAAAAATGTATATGGAACCACAAAAGACCTTGAGTAGTCTCAGCAATCTTGAGAAAGAACAATGTTGGAGGTATCATACTAAGTGGCATCAAACAATACTACAAGGCCACAGTAATTAAAACAGCATGCTATGGCATAAACACAGGCATATATAGATCAATGAAACAGAATAGAGAGCCCAGAAATAAACCCACACCTTTATGATCAATTAATATTTGACAAAGGAAATAAGAACATACAATGGGGTAAAAGTCTATTCAGTAAATGATGCTGGGAAATTTGGACAGCTACATGCAAAAAAAAAAAAAATGAAACCAGACCACCTCCTTACACCATTCACAAGAATAAATTCAAAATGGATTAAAGACTTAAATGTTACTCAAAACCATAAAAATCCTAGAAGAAAACATAGGCAGCAAAATCTCAGACGTTTTTATAACAGCATTTTTTGTGATATATCTCCTCAGGAAAGGAGAACGAAGACAAAACAAAACAAATGGGACTACATAAAAATAAAAAAGTTTTGCACAACAAAGGAAACCATCAGCAAAATGAAATGACAATGCACTGAATGGGAGACCGTATTTGCCTATGATACATCTGTTAAGGGGGTTATTTCCCAAATTTATAAGGAACTTACAAAACTCAATACCAAACAAACAAACAATCCAGGGCTGTTTTTAATCCAATTAAAAACAAGGCAAAGGACCTGAACACACACTTCTCCAAAGAGGACATACAGATGGCCAACAGACATATGAAAACATGCTTAATGTCACTAATCAGCAGAAAAATGCAAATTAAAACCACCGTGAGATATCACCGCAAGCCTGTCACAATGGCCGTCATCAACAGCTTTGCAGACGCTGCCACTACAGCCCTGATGCTTCCTGCACCCAGCCATGGTGAACCCCACCATGTTCTTTGGCTCGCTGCCAACGGAGAGCTCTTGGGCTGCGTCTCTTTCAAGCTGTTTGCAAACAAAGTTCCAAAGACAGCAGAAAACTTTTGTGCTCTGAGCACTGGGGAGAAAGGTTTTGGTTATAAAGGTTCCCTCTTTCACAGAATTATCCCAGGACTGACGTGTCAGGGTGGTAACTTCACACACCACAGTGGCACAGGTGGCAAGTCCATCTGCGGGAGAAATTTGGTGATGAGGACTTCATCCTGAAGCACACAGGCATCTTGTCCATGGCAAATGCTGGACCTAACACAAACAGTTCCCAGTATTTCATCTGCACTGCCAAGAACGAGGGGCTGGACGGCAAGCATGTGGTCTTCGGCCAGGTGAAAGACGCATGGATGCTGTGACAGCCATGCAGCGCTATGGGTCCAGGAATGGCAGGGCCAGCAAAAACATCACCATTGCTGACCGTGGACAACACTAATAAACTATAACTGTGTTTTATCTTAACCACCAGACCATTCAGGAGCGCACCCCTCACCCCCGTGTGCTTGGAATATTCTATAATCTTCATGCTCTCACCACAGTTCATTGGGTTCCATATTTTCCTTACCCTTCCAAGTTGAGCTGGATTGAAGAGTTAAGTTCATGATTATGAAATAAAAACTAAACAACTGTCAAAAAATGGCTATAATCAATCAATCAACAAACAGCAAGTATTGGCAAGGATGTAGAGAAAAGGGAACTCTTGTACACTATTGGTGGGAATACAAATTGCTATAAAGTATCCTCAAAAAATTAAAAATGAAACTACCCTAATGACCCAGAGATTCCACTACTAGGAATATATCTAAAGAAACCCAAAACACTAATCCAAAAGAATATACACACCCTATGTTTGTTGCAGTGTTGTTTTATAATAGCCATATTTTGGAAGCAGCCCAAGTGCCCATCAGTAGATGACTGGATAAAAAAAGCAGGTACATTTACACAATGAAATACTACTTGGCTCTAAAAAAGAAGAAAATCTTACCTTTCGAGACAACATGGATGGGCCTGGAGAGTATTATGCTAAGTGCAATAAGCCAGTCAGAGAAAGACAAGTATCATGATTTCACATGCATGTAGAATCTAATGAACAAAATTAACTAACAAACAAAATATAAACAGACACATACTGATAGCTTTCAGAATAGGGGTGTTGGAGGGCTCGGTGAAAAAGATGAAAGAATTAAGAAAAAAAAACCTCATAAACATAGACAACAGTACAGTTACTGCTAGAGGCAGAGTGGTGGCGGGCAGATGGAAGGAGGCAAAGGGTAAGCAAATTGTGGCGGAAAGAGATGTGACTTTGAGTGATGAGTGCACAATGCAGTGGGCAGAAGTGTTACAGAGCTTGTACACTTGAAACCTGTATGGTTTTATTAACCAATGTCGTCACTATAAATTCAATTCAAAAAATTTAAAAATCCCCCCAAAAGCATACAGAAAATATAAACATGATATAGTAGCTGTTTATCATGTGGTGGAAAGTATTTGCATGTCCCTACTAAAAACTGATCATTGAGTTATTGAAAAACCCTGATATACCATCAAGGATGAGAAGTGGGGAAGGGTTAATAAATAAATATTCACTTACCATCACACACACACACACACACACACACACACACACACACCACACCACACCACACCCCCCACCTAGATCTACACACATCGACATGGACGGATCTCAAATACTAGGTAGGAAAATCAAGAAACACAATGACACATAGACTGTCACATTTGTGCAGGTTAAAAAGCAGCAAAAAATATTGGCCAAGAATGTATATGATATGAAAGCACACAAATAAACCTGAAGACAGTAGTGGTTAGCTATTGGGAAGAAAGAATGGGGCAAAGGGTGCTCAAATTTCATGTTTAATATTTTTATATTTTTAATAAAAATTTCAGTTAGGAATTATCAATAATTTTCAATTTTGTCAGGTACTTAAATTTTTGTTATATCATTCTCTGTACTTATTACTTTTTAACATTTCTTAAGCTACAGATGAAAAAATACAAACCCCATGAGGATAGTAATAAAATGTATGACTAAAGTAATTATTAATCCCTATAAATTAGTAAAGATACACTTTTTCAGGAAACAACTTGAAATATACTATACAACTTATTTAAATTATAATTTATCAATATATATCAAAGATTTTTAAAAAAGTAATGAGTAAGGGTAGGGTTATTCTTGTACTGATTCCATAACTCATCACTGTTACTAATTTTAAGAATAGTAATTATTGAGTGTGACCTATGAAAAATTATACATACACTCAAATAATATTATTTTAGTTAAAATATCTTTTTAATAGATAATTAAATTATGGCATGGCACATATATTTTAGATGCATGGGCCTCTAAATTTTAACAAGTATTTTCCTCTTCACTAATTAGGAAAATTAATACAGCTGGGCTGCCTCCATATGTAAGCAAATGTATTAAAAAATGTTAAAACCTTGTGAAACTTTGATGCTAACTTTGTAACTTGATTTCTTCTTGTGGTTCCTTCTAACCAGATCACTCACTTAACACAGTAAAATGCTCAGGATAAGAAACAGGCAATTCATTTTGAAATATTTATTCACTATGGTTAAAACATTTTGTTGTATAATGTTCTTGGTCCATAAAAGATTTTACTACTTATGAAAACTATTTGGTGCTTAAAATCCAAATTCTACATGGTCACATTCTTAGGTTAAAATAGGTTAGCTTAATGGAATACGATTCAGTTATCTTGGGCTCACTTGCCCTACAGAAGACTTAGTTTGTATGTTTAATTCAAATGTGTAGAGGTAGTTGCTACTTGGATTTGTGTGTCGCAGATGAAATTGGCTTGTGACAGGAATGGCAAGGAGAAGTAATCATTAAAATGCCTTCTGTGCATTGAGCTGTGGAAGAACTGTGCTTGAGCAAACTGCTCCAGATTAATGACTTCTGCAGAGCTGCAGGTCAGCCACACAGACCCATTCGTATCTTTGAGATATAGAACTCTTTACTGTTTACAGTAGGAGTTGCATTGTAAAAATTCAGAGTTACTAAATTTCCTGATAAGAGCATCCACTTAATATTCACTGCAGAGATCCCCAAGAGGGTTCCTGATAATTACATTCAAATATCAAATAGTTTATTCTTCATTTAGTCTGAATTAGAAATGAAACCAGAGAGCTTTGTTATTTGTTTGACCATTAAGAGAGTTACTAGTGACCAACTATAACACTAAGAAAGAAAATTGGGGGAACTGTCGTATATTTTGATGACTACAACAGGACTCCCAAATAGGTGTATCTACTATGCACTTACAAGTAATTCAACAGGGACAACTAGCTCAGCAATACACAAGAATTTTCCGTAACAAAGAAAAGGAGAAGGGAAAGAAGACAAGTCCTTGTGAGGGCACAGGAGGATGGGTACAGAAGCTAAGGGGAAATCTCTATATCATTTCTGTGTCTCTTGGAATGCTCAGAGCAAAACCCTTGGGATTTTCCCCTCTTAAAACCTGACAGATAGTAGCATTATTCACAATAGTCAAAAGTGGAAATAAACCAAATGCTTAGTAGCTGATGAAGAATACACAAAATATGGTACATATTCATACAATGGAATATTATTTAAAAATGAAAAATGGATGAAGTACTGATACATGCTAAATATGGATGAGCCTTGAAAACATCATGTATGCTAAGTGAAAGAAGCCAGTCACCAAAGGCCATATATTGCATTATGTCATATAGGAAATGTTCAGAATAGGCAAATGCATATAGACAGAGAAAGTGCAATAGTGGTTCCGAGAGGCTGTGGGGAGGGAAGAATGGGGAAGGAGTGCTAATGGGCAAAGAGTTTCTTTTTGGGGTGATGAAAATGTTGTAAACTTAAACAGTGCTGTTGGATGTACAACTCTGAAAAATACTAAATACTGAACTGTATACTTTAAAACTATGGTGACATATCTCAATAAAATTGTTATTTAAAGAACTCAGGTTTTGGCTGGTAAGAGCACTAAAGGTCAAAGGGACAGAACTTTATCAAGCATCTTCCTGAAGTGGTACGTTACATAAGTAATAAACCGTCAAGGCACAAACATTTGATCTTTTCCAGGAGTCTTCATTTTTAAAGAATGTATCATTGGGAAGGTGAAAAAGCCTATTTTGCTGCTATCAGCGCTTAATCATTTTTAGAATTTTTATTAGTATCAACGGAAGCCTGATGGGCACCAGGAGGGAACCCTATAAAGTGTGAAAATATCTAAATAGCAGAGGGGAATCAAATATTTTTATTTAAAAAATAGCACGGTTCTTTTCTTAAGAGGCAATAAGAAGATATTTGTCAAGATTGCATGACCTTCTTGAAACTATAAAGAATTCTATTTTAGCAGGGCTTTAAACTAACTGAAAAGGTAGAGATAATCTTAGTGAGACTGTGAAGTTACTTGATTTCAATAATGCCAAACATTTCCCCCCTTATTCAGCTGATATAAAGAGCATTTTTCTCAGGGTGTAGAGTAACTTTGTAATACCAGCAGAAGCCAGTTAAAGCATGGACAAGGTAAAGGGACTATCTGCTTCCAAATGGGGTAATCAAATTCTAACTAATGTACAAAATTCAACACAAAAACCTAAAACTGTGCTTTAATATTATGAGTTACCATTAACATCTAATAATTTCTACAATTATTAAAAGGTCTAATTATCTCTTTTTTGTTTCAATATAAATGTGCTCCATCTTAATGAAAGGACAAGCTATGATTTACAAGATAAAACATGTAGAACTAATTTATATAGCCCAAACAAATAAATTTTTCTCTTTACCCATCTACGACTTACCCAGAAGTAACTGACAAACAAAGTTTCTCAGTTTCTGGGTAACAGTAAGATTCTAAGTCTACAATCATGAATAGCTTTGAAATTTGGTACAATAAACTCTCAGAAATAGTTTCTTAAATTCAAAGATGATCACATTTTCATTTTCAGACTCTACAACTCAAACTATACTCTCTTCCCACAGTTTTGGTACACAAAAAGCTGAGCCACTAATGCAGTTTCTCTGCTTGCAGGAACCATGCAGCACAGGCCACACCTTGTACATGAAGGCTAAATTCACCTTGCAGCGTTTCCCCAGTCCCAGTTTCCACTCGCAGGGCGCGGCTTGTCAGTGTAAGGCTGCAGTGATCTCTAACCGCTGCTAAACTATGGCATCCCCAGGCTGCTGGTCCGGCCCTGTGTATCTGCCCTCTTGGGAATCCCTCAGGCAAATGGTAGCCACTAAAATTTAGGCCTGGTATCAAAGAAGGACTTTAAAAAATGAGATTAAAATGTTTGCCAGAGAAATTACCTCAAACCTATATTTAAAAAAAAAATGAAGAGAATGATGTGTAGTGAACTTTTATTATAACCACTTTTATTTTAAACCAGTTATAAGTGGTTGCCTCGTTTTGGAGGGTTAATGGAAATATTTTGTATGTTGATTGTGGTTATACAACTTCTTGCCACAACTCATGTCAAAAACCATAAAAATGTATGCCACAAAGAGTGGATTTTGCTATAACTCATCTTTAATAAACCTACTTAAAAATAAAGTGATTATCTCTGAATGACAGAATTAGAGATTTTCCTCTACACTTTCTTGAACTTAACAAATAGCCTAAAATGAACATAATGTAATTACAGTCAGGAGAGAAAAGAAAAGGGAAAACAAACAAACAAACAAACAAAAAAAACAACAGAGTAAGATTCCTGCTGTGGCCATTCTGTGTCCCCTTCCATGCCCTTGGGGAGTGTAGGTGGGCAGAGGAAGGCCCAGGGTAAGGAGGTGGGCTCCTCATTGTGGGTTACTGGGCCCATTTACTGCCGCCTCATCCCATGAAATCTAAACTAATGTGAAAACAATACCCCAATGATCATGATGCAAGAAGAAAAAGAATAAAGCCCATTTTCATCAAAATTTAGATGTGAAGGTTGTTGCTTAGCCTATGGGAGGCAAGAAGTTTAAAGGGTGTATTTCCTTTCAAGGTACCTTGCTATTAGATTCTCCTGAGATTAGGTTTATATACCCGGAGGGTCATTTCTCTTGCTAAGGCACGCACCCTGTGCACTGGCACAGTGAACTGCGACACAGGACATCTCACATCCTGGTGCCCATTGCCACGCAGGACTCTAAAAGGCTTGGAAGGCTTGGAGGACCTGAAATTGACTCATCCATGTATATATGCTAAATACCATCCTTGAGCCAGACTGGAGTGTCAGAAATAGCTTCCTGGAGAATTACTTTCAGCTAAGGTGCTATTCTAGCCATTTACGTTCTAGTCAGTAATAGAAGAAAAAGCCAGATGAGCCTGATTTTGTCATTCAGAGAGACAAACTACTAGGGATGCTGTTTGCTTCATCATACAGTGGTCTCTCAAAGGTGACTCATAGGAGAAAACACTCAAGTCTCAGACCCAGAGAAGGCAGATTCTCCTGAGCAAGCTGGTTTTTATCCTCTAGACACTTTGAATCATGTAATTCATTAGTGTTTCTCTCTTTAGCATGGCTATCAGGACACTTAGAACCAGAGTGGCTGGCTCCCTTTGTATTTACTTTTAGCAAATACATGGAGTGTTAACAACATTCATTTTGTATACAATTTTAACCTTGGCTTCATCTTATTTTTATAATCTGTATCTTCCCTTTACTCTAAATTTCCTAACTCCATTTTTGGTTTTCTTGTTTTTCTTCCCTTTACTCTAAATTTCCTAACTCCATTTTTGGTTTTCTTGTTTTTGGAATGAGATGAAATGTTAAATACATAAATAACTACAATGTACTCAGTAAAAATCCAGAAAGTTTGTAACTTTTCAATGAACTAATTCTATAATCTACTTTCAACGAGGTGAAATATCAAATACATAACTGACTATAGTATACTCAAAACAAATACAGATAAGTATCTTCTCTATTAACTGATCCAACAGCCAACTTGAAATGAGGTGAAATATTAAATATATAAAGATCTATACTGTACTCAGTATAAATACAGAAAAGCTGTAACTTCTTTATTAACTATTTTCATAGGCTACCTTCAAAGAGGTGAAATATTAAATACATAGGAAACTATTAAATGCATAGGCAACTATAGTGTACTTGGTATAAAAGCAGAAAGTCTGTAACTTTTCTATTAACTAATCCCATAACTCACCTTCAGGGGTTTTCAGAGTTGCAGTGATAATTTTTGGTCTGATGTATCATCTTTGGATACAGGCTCTATCAATTCCAGATTAGGGATCATTGCCTATTGATACTGTTTGTGGTATTAATGTTTTATGGTAAATAAAACAAATGCAAAATCATATCAGAAATGGGGTTTTTATTACCTTATTTAGAAATTATTACTTCCAAAGAGTCATAAACAGAAAACCAAGCAATCATTTTAATTAAGATTTTTTCAAGTTCTCAACAAGGCATGTTGCAAGTGAACTGCGAATGATAATTGTGCAGTTCATTTTTTAGGACACTTCCTAAATACTAATATGTAGAGGCCCAGTTTTTCTGTGTAGAAAATGAGAACATCTCATGGTTTGGGTTAAAAATTCATCTTTGCTAGTGCAAATGTGAAAACAGAAATGCTCAGTTTTGGAGCTACTCATGTGGCAGAGGGCTCCACAGTGTATTATTTAGCACAACGTAAGAGGCATTTGTTAAGCGGGACCTCATGCCACTGCCCCCTTCTTCACAGGGTGAGGCCAATCATGGCAAACTGTGGACAACTCTGGATAACTACAAAAGTAACTGATAATATAATTTCATTTCCCTTTGAGTTATTAATGCCATCTTTGGTTTAGAAAAAGTAAGGAAGTCTTACTGATCATCTTACAAACTCTGACATAGGATCTAAATCAAACAAGATGAAATTTCAAATGTCCCATTTTGCTAACTAAACTCACTTCATCTAAGAATGAACTAGGAAGCTACATGACCATAAACATCAAACTGACTGAATTTCCTTTGAGTAAATCAGAAATGGCTAACAGGCAAGAGAGTTTCTATCTGAGAGCTAATTTCTGCTTTCCTGTACCTGTTCTGGTTCTGAGACTGACATTTGGTGGGGACTGGAAGACACAAGGGAGATCTCTCAAGTCATAATACAAACGTATACTCCTTTCACTAACACTGGCTTTCTAATGGGTTCCTTGCCACTGTAAAACCTGGGGTTCACACAGCAGAGTAACTGTGTCAATTGTCACCCTGAGGTCCACTGAAAAGCACACTGATAAATATGAAGAAGGCAGAGGTGAGAATGAGTAGACAGAAACCTGAAGATGCCAGGTACATAACCTAACGGTAAAGCACCCTTAATTGGACTCAGAACACCCTGGGCTTCATTAAGGGTCACTGTCCAGTCAATGAACGTTTGACAGGTTGTCTCGCTGTTGAACACCATGTACTGACCCAGGGCTGTGGGGTAGGCCTTACCACCTCATAGGAGAGCTAACACAGGAACAGAGGAATAGTTAAAGAGTTTAGATGACTTTACTGAAGAAACTTGGGAAAGACTGTAAGGAAGATTAAGCATTTAATTGGGAGCATTTAGAATACACAGGAATTCACCTGCGATGGGAGGAGGTGATCAATCAAAGTAGATCAATTATCATTCATTGAAAGAAGAAACCTACCTTACTCATAACCCATAAGATTCCTTAACAGGTTCCGCTCCTGTTGCTTGGCCTCTCTTCATTGTGACCTATATACTACACTTTGGGGTGACTGCCACCAGCTACAACTACAACTGCAACAGCAACTTCCAATAGGCCCCCTTTATCAGCCTAAGTAAGGTGAAGCTTATCATCGCTGGTTCCCAGTCCCCACAACCAAATGCCAGCTTTACCCTTCCCACTTCCCAAATCACTAGGTCCTTTAAGGACATACCCTAGACACCACTGAGCCACTTCACACTTTAATACAATAATAACATGAGATCATATACACCTTTATACATGCTTTTTGCTTTTCTCTGGTCAGTTCAGGTCTCATTTTGGGAGGACCCATTCAGTAAGCCAACATTCACTGACTGAGCCCTGGTGACATGCCAGGCACGATTCACACACAAAGCACCAAACTCACTGAGAGTAAGTATTACCTCTGTTACTGACAAATTTTTAGCAAATCTATGGACTTAGTAATTCAACTATGTAACCCTAAAATTACTTAATATTTTAAAAGATAAAGGAAAGTGCAGTAAATAATCTAACAGCCATGCACATATCAATCACCCCCTCACTTAACAGATGTTACTATTTTCTCATGTTCTCTCCAAATGGCAATTTTAATAAATCCTAATACCTGATAGCTTCCCTCTCCCTTACTCTCTAGAGGTAGCACTATCAGAAACTGACGTCATTCCAAACAATTTTTCTTTTACTACACATGCATTCATTCGTAAACAATAGCAAACATTATTTAAATATTATATGGTATTGTTATATATATTTAAAGAATGTTCATAATGATAACCTCCTATTCCTATTTTGCAACTTGTGGTTTTCACTCAGAATTCTGTTTTGAAAAGATGTCCATATTGATACATGTAGACCTAGTTATCTCATTTTAACTGCTCTAGAGCTGACTTATCCAGTTTATTTCTCATTTCCATTCTGACGGACAATTATGTTCTAAGATTTTATCTTTGCAAATACAGTTGTCCCTTGCTCTATCATGGTTCACTTATTGCGGCTTCACTGTATCGCGGGATTTAAAAAAAAAAAATCTAATTCTGCATTGCGGAGTTTTCGCTATATTGCAGGATTTTGTGGTATATAGGTATTTATATAATATTTATGATTTTAATTATTTTTGCCGAAAAAATTTAAAACGATATAAAAATATAAAAAATGTTAATTCAAACATATTAAAAGACTATTAAATCAAAATAAAATACAGTATGTATTTCATCAGCAGATGAATACTATACTGTACACAACGGAAATGCAGTACGCCACTACCGCTTGTGCAAGTTTGCCAACGTGAGATTGTACACAGCACACTATTGGAATGGAAGGCGACCAACCATAGCACTGTGTTCTGTATCCTGGGCGCTGATTGGCTCAGTGACCGTACCATCGGTCTGTTTGCTCTCCCGCACTGTGCCCATACATTCAGCATCTCTCCTTGTCCACTTCACGTCAACGTCTCATCACTGTGTGTAGTGTTGTTCTGCGGTGTTGTGTTTTTGTGAAATTTTCATAAAAGTCTGAATTTATTTCAAGCCCAGTGATGCCACACAAACGTTCTGTGCCTTCTAAGCCTTCTGGTAGTGAACCCAAGTGCCAGAGGAATATGCTTACCATCAAAGAAAAGGTGGAACTTCTCGACATGTTAAAGGCAAAAGCTATGCAGCTGTAGGCCACCATTACGGGATCAATGAATCAACTGTTTGTTACATAAAGAAAGATGAGAAGAATATGAGGTTTCTGGCAACAATGACTTTTAACAAGATGGCAAAGAGGGTGGTCACTTCCTGCAATAAAGGCCATTGTGAGGATGGAGTCCGCATTGGCCCTGTGGACAAGTGACTGCAGGAAGAAGATCATCTCACTGGATACCAACACCATCTGGACGAAGGCCAAGAAACTTTATGATAGTTTTGCAGAAAGCACGGATGTTCACGGCAGTGACGAGGATGAAGACGAAGACGATGACGCAGAAGTAAGATCATCGAGTGCTGCTCCCACCAGACCAACCCCATTCAGTGCCAGCAAGGGCTGGTTTGACAAATTTCAGAGATGCTGTGGACTCAAGAGCACTTCTCTGCATGGAGAAGCTGCCTCTGTGGATGTCCACTCACAACCCTTGACAAACGAAGACCTGACAGAGATGACGAAGTCAGCAAGTGAAGAAGTGGATGAGGAACAAGACAAGGAGAAGGTTGGAGAAGAAGAGGAGGTTGGCCTAACACTCGATCATCTTGCAACTGTGGTCAGAATGGCCAAAGAACTTCAGCGAGTGGCTGAAGAATGGGACCCCCAGATGCTTCATTTGTTGTACTTCATAAATACAATTGAGAGTGGTATGTCAGTTTATAAAAATCTTCTCCCTCAGAAGAAAAAGCAGCGCCAGCAACTCCCCATAACTATGTCCACCACTTGGACGAACAGATCAGTTATGGCTATGCCTTTAGCGGAAATAGAGGTTATGGCCCAGGGCGAAGTTACTGCACCACCTGATGTAGGGCCTGATGAAGCGGTGCCTTCAGAAGAGCTGTAATGCTCTTCTTGGCTGTGCAGTACATTCACCTCATCGTCATCACCTTCATCGCCATCAGTATTGCACAGCTACATAATTCATGATCTTCATCATTCAAGTTGTAGTACACTCCACTGGTGAGTACCCATATAGAATTTTATGTGTTGTTAAAATTACGTAGGTTTAAGAGTGTAGAAAGTGTTTAAGAGCATATGAAGTGCTTATAAGCGTGTGGGAAAGGTTAATAAGAGAGTGGGAAAGGTTTATAGGAGTGTGGGAAGGGTTTATAAAGCCTTAAAATATATATAAATAATAAAATAAATATAATGCCACTAATTCGCGGATTTTCACCTATTGCAGGGGCCTCTGGAACGTAACTCCTGCGACAGGTGAGGGATCACTGTAATGCTATAATGAGCATTCTCATATATGTCTTCCTGTGTGCAGCACAGGAGCTCCAAACCCAAAACGGGGAGCTGCTTAAGTGTTCATGATATTCTGAAAAAACCAGCCGGTGGACTAGCCGATGTGGACATGTTGTTTATGATACACGCTACAGGGGGCAGCACCAATGGCAGTGGGTTGGTGTGAGAGAGACCGCACCTCCTGCGTCTTGAGGCTCGTTATAAGGGGTCCTATAAGGCAACATGGGTGTAGGTTGCACAAACCTACGTGTGGCCTAGAGCTCCATGACCTCAGTGTGTACGTGCAGCAAGAAGCAGTCACAGCACACGAAGCTGCTCCCAAAAGGAGATAGGGAGGGAGTTTCAATCCATTCCCAAAACAATACACATTCCTCCTGGCCAGAGGCCATCTGACCAGCCTTCAGTCATCAGAGGGAAAAGGGCCATGTCCACTGACCCCACAATTGTACACAACTTTAAGACTTTTCCAGTGATACCAAATTCTTTAAGTTTTAAATCTTACTCTTTTGTCTAACTCTCATTCAACTGTTGAGATTTTTTAACTTGAGTTTTATAACATCTGATTGTGAACTCATCTTTAGTGATGCTGGTTTCTCATCTGCGAATTCCTGAATAATGTGGAGTTACATTTGGGTTCCAAACTCACATGTGGTGCAAAGCTTGGGGTTTGTGGGGAACCATCCGCTGAGTGTAATGCAGCAATCTTAAGTTCAAACATACCACCTGGAGAACACACAAAGCCTCATTCCTGGTTGCTACACAGGGATCAGCCCAAGACTATGAAGTTTTAGGGGTCTGACTGTCCCAGGCCTCCTGCAGAGATAGTTCAAATGCTTCTGGCTCTGGCTTTCAGTTCCTTTTCTAGTTCTTATGCTTGGCGATTTTCCATTCTCTTTTGCCATTTCTAGGTACAGACTTGTATTCCTAGGACTTTATCAGTAGAACTTCTACATTAGTTTAGTTAGCCAAATTGTCAGAATAAAACTCCTAACTGAATTTTATAAATGTTCAACTAATTTTTTTATTAGTGTAAAATTATATATTTTGAAAATGTTGATCCACAATTTTTAGAAATGTATATCACACTATTGAATTTATGAATTTTTTTGATGCTAAACATGCGGCTAACTTTCAAAAATATTGAATATAATTAAAATTAATTTCTGACAATTTTAAACCTCTTTGACAAATTATTTCACTATTACAGAATTAGAAATTTTTTATTTACAATTGTCTTATAATTTTTCTTCCTGTAAGAAACGGGTTGTATATTTAAAAATGATCACATAATTTGAAATTTGTGTTCTTAAAATTTCATTGATCTTAGTTGTATAATTTAAGCCTTATTGAGAATAATAAATGCACAACTGGTGAGGTTCAGAGATAAAAAATTTCATGAGAACACAATTTATAAGCCTGTTATTTTTAAATTCATAGCAATAATTAGGTAGAAAAGAAACTACAGGTAGCATTCTCTTCACTAAAATTTTTCTGGCTATGAGTAATAGAAGATACTGAGATGCAGAACAATTATGATGTTAGAAATAACTGAGAGGCAAGTTACTGTGGGGACACACCTACTTCGGAGTAAACAAACCGAACTTTAAAATGCAAGTGACAGCAGTGTTTTATGGTAGGTTTTACTGGAATATATAATTACTAAGAAGGAAATCCAAAGATAGGATAAGCAAGGATAACACCATTTGGAGCTTGTGAAAGTAATTTTTATAGCAATGATGTTTTAAAATGGCATAAAAGGCTATTTAAATATGATTAAATGTGTTTTTTTTCAGTAATATACTGGTTTTAAATGTACTATATTTAAATTCAATAAGTTATTTCATACAATAATTATTTCATAGGGTACTTTTAAGAAATTAAAGGTAAATTAAAGGCATTTTCAAAAGCTAACTGTTATCATTTAGAAATATTTCCTAGGTAAAAAAATCAATACCAGGTTTTCAAGCTAGTTAGCTTTACCAAATAAATAGAAATTGTGGAAAACATCCATTAACTGTATTTGCACATGAGAAATCAAATTTCTAAATGTAGCATACTAGCTTCTGCTACAGAAGCTTACCAATGCCATATAAAACATATCAAGCACAGTACTGAAGTATAATCAATACTGCAAGAGGCTTCTCAAAATTAGAATAAATTGACATTCTTGGTGTCAAATTCAGGAAGGCAAGTTAATAGTGACAACACTAACAGAATCATTTGTTGCATCCAGAACAACTTAATAAGGCATGCAACTGGAAGGTGTGTAAAAAGCAAGGGCCACTGGCCCTGTACCTGGTGCTGGCGATGCTTGGTGATTCTGCTCCAAGCCTACATCTTTCTAGCTGACTGGCAACAATCTGCCTTTCCACTTCCAGTTCTCGGGTGAGTCGTTGAAACTGAAGCTCCTGTGATTCAAGGAAATAAAAGGCATATAAGGTGTCAAGCTGTGCTGCTCAGGCAGACATATGAATTAATGTATGTCACAGGAAACATAGGAACATACCATAACAACACTATAGTATGGCTTTGTAAAATTAGCATTTCTGATGGAATCATGAGCGTAATAACCTACTAATTTATAGATTTTTCAAGTGTAAAGGCACTAGAACATAAGCCTTTGTTTAGAATTGAAAACATGTAGATATTTGTTTTTCTTTTTACTCTTTTTGGTGCTGAGGTCTTCCAACAGCACTTCTGTTACAGCACTGTATGAAATGCAGGGGGTGTAATCATCACTTGCTATGTCTACAGTAGAGGCAACCAGGACAAGCTATTCGTACTCAACAGCTAATTTTTACATGCTTCATACTGTATGTTAGCACAGAATTAAAAAACATAAATTCCCATGATGAGGATCACTTTAGCATGTTTGATAAAAGGCTTTTTAACTGTTAAGGGAAAAAAAATCACTCCAGTCCCACAGGAAAAATCTTGCAGTATAAGCGACAAACTTTTTCTCTCGCCACAAATATATTTATGTGTCACTGTATGAAGGGAAGGGAAGAAAGGTCTGAGCAATGAGAGCAAATTTAAAATTGTATTCAAAAGCTGGAAACATTGTCTGAAGAAGTTATATTCTTTGTTCTATGCTACATCATGAGGGCAAGTTCTATTATAGGAGAAAATATTATAATTTTTTGTACTTATCTCACTGTTACCTTGACAGTATTTTAATCAATAGAAAGTATGCCATGCCATAAACCATACACAGATCAAATCAAGTATACAGCAAAGGCTTTAAAGCCACAGACAACATCACCAGTAACAACTCAAGCTCCTCTGTGCCATATTATCTCCTAGCAGTCTACTCAAAGCAAATGCTGAACTTATAAAGTGTTTAATTGGACAATGACTGCTAGTTCAAAATACCAGGCACATAAACCATAAATACAGAAACTAACCAGAAATAAAATGACCTGAAATACTTTCCTTTTAAAAAATTTTTCTATTTTTAAAATATATTTTATTGATTATGTTATTACAGTTGTCCCATTCTCCCCTCCTTTATTCCCCTCCACCCTGCACCCCATCCCACCCACATTCCCCCCTAGTTCATGTTCATGGGTCGTACATATAAGTTCTTTGGCTTCTACATTTCCTATACTATTTAAGCTCCCCGTCTATTTGTACCTAAAATTTATGCTTCTTGTTCCCTGAACCTTTTCCTCCATTCTCCCTCCTCCTCACTCATAAGCCCCCATTGATTTCCATTTCTGTGATTCTGTTCCTGTTCTACTTGTTTGCTTGGTTTTTGTTTTTTTAGGTTCAGTTATTGATAGTTGTGAGTTTGTTGTCACTTTACTGTTCATAGTTTTTGATCTTCTACTTCTTAGATAAGTTCCTTTAACGTTTCTTATAATAAAGGCTTGGTGATGATGAACTCCTTTAACTTGATTTTATCTGGGAAGCACTTTATCTGCTGTTCCATTCTAAATGGTAGCTTAGCTGGATAGAATAATCTTGGATGTAAGTCCTTGCCTATCATGACTTGGAATACTTCTTTCCAGTCCCTTGTTGCCTGTAAGGATTCTTTTGAAAAATCAGCAGATAGTCTTATGGGAAGTCCTTTGTGGGTAACTGTCTCCTTTTCTTTTGTTGCTTTTAAGATTCTCTCCTTATCCTTAATCTTGGGTAATGTAATTATTATGTGCTTTGGTGTATGTTTCCTGGGGTCCAACTTCTTTGGGACACTCTGAGCTCCTTGGACTTCCTGAAAGTCTATTTCCTTTGCCAGATTAGGGAAATTCTCCTTCATTATGTTTTCAAATAAGTTTTCCATTTCTTGCTTTTCCTCCACTCCTTCTGACTACCCATGATTTGGATATTGGAATGTTGAAAGTTGTCCTGGAGGTTCCCATGTCTTTCCTGATTTTTTTGGATTTTGGTTTCTTCATTCTGTTCTGGTTGAATGTTTGTTTCTTCCTTCTGCTCCAAATCGTTGATTTGAATCCCTGTTTCCTTCCTGTCACTGATGATTCCCTGTGCATTTTCATAGCCTTCACTCTTTCCTCTATTTTGTGACCCTACCCAACCATTTCTGTGAGCATCCTGATTATCAGTGTTTTGAACTCTGCATCTGATAAGTTGGCTCTCTCTTCATCGCTTAGTTGTAATTTTTCTGGAACTTTTCATTTGGGCCATTTTTTCATTTGCTTTGGCACACCTGTTATGTAGTAAGGGGCAGAACCTTAGGTATTTGCCAGAGCAGAGCAACCCACATCACTGCGTTGTGGTATTGTATATGGGGGAGGGGCCCAAAAGGGAACAGTGACACTTGCTCAGCTTTCCTCCAGCTTTCAGTCACTTCCTCTGCTACCCAAAACCAAATTGGGCCCTTCTGGTGCTGATTCCCAGGTGGGTGGGTTTGTGTATGTTCTAGGACCCTGTGGGCCTCTCCAATGAACTCTCCTGTGAGGCTGGGAGTTTCTCCCATAGCCTCAACCCCCACAGACTTTTCCAGTCAGACATTTTGAGGCTTTATTCCCCATGCTCGAACCCTGGGTTGCTCCATCTCTCTTGCTCCCCAGCTCCTCCTGGTTTAGTTGCGCACAAATGTGGGACCACCTGGTCTGCCAGCTGCTGCCTCCAGCCACTGTCTTGCCAGGAGTCCTCTCCACCCTGCTGCCCATCTCCGCTCCTCCTACTGGTCTGGATGAACGCTTCTTCTTTCACTCCTTGGTTGTTGGACTTCTACATACTCCAATTTTCTGACATTTCTGGTTATTTTTTGTTTTTAAATTTGTTATTGCCCTTCTTTTGGTTGTGTGAGGAAGCACAGTGTATCTACCTATGCCTCCATCTTGGCCAGAACTGACGCTATTTCTACCTGAAATATTATTTATGGCAATATATAGTATTTGTCATGCAAAAATAAAAAATTATTGAAAAGCAACATTAACTCCCTCTGGAATCAGGCTAATGTGCAATTACTTGACAGCCTGGTTTTGCACATTGTACAAACTGTTTCCAGAATTATCATTTAGAAACAGTTTCTGAACTCCTTAATTGCTTTCTGATGAGAATTCTTTTCTAATGAGCCCACTGGTGTAGGCAAATAGGGCAGGACCTGAATGAATAATAGTTGGCTCCACAATGCTACACAACATGATCATACTAGGTAAGCAAGACATTGCCTACCTTTGCCTAATAATTCCTAGACCAGAGGTTCTTAATAAATGTAATAAAATTCAGAAAAGACAAGATAAATAATTGTATAATATTCAGTATCAGGCTAAGATAATAGATAAAAGGACAAACTCTACTGTTTATTTCACATACTCTTTCTTTGCCCTCCAACAGTTATCATTTTATGTGTGGGTGTGTGCGTTAAGCTGTTATTCTTTCAATTATTACACTCAATTGTTTATTATACACTTTTCTCAGAAGACTGGCTGCTTGTATGAAGCTAGTCCAGGAAAGGTGATCCATGAATCCTGAAATATTCCTTTAGACATCCCATTACCTTCGTATTCTGAGTTCAATGGCTACTAGAGATTACGGGTTGGAGTGTTTTTTACTTTGGGGATGGCAAAAAGTTACCAGGGTAGGATTAAGGTACGTTTTGTCAATTTAGGGCATAAAAAAAAATTAGTAGATTTTTTTTTACCATGTTTCTGGCTGCCTAAGGGCTTTGAGCATCCTCTCAAGAAAATCGTTGGAAAACTTCCTGCTTTAAAACGGAAGAAGTTGAGAGACACTCTCCACCTAATTCCTTCCTTCAGAAGTAAAGACAATGACTTTGGCTTTGCCAAGGTGCCAGACTGTGACTTGGGTGCTGAAACCAAGACTATGACATCAGAAAACACAAAGCTCATTTTCTTTCTCTTCCATTTCTTTATTGCAGTCCTTGAAACAGCTCTCAAGGTCACATTCCTAAAAAGTAAATGACCTCCACTCAAACTCTGTTTATGTTTGGTGGCAGTGTTAGTGGTTTCTTTATCCGATCAATTTTGTGGCACAGTTTTGGACACTGTTCCTGGAAGCTTAGTATCGAGGTTGTTTTCTGGTCCTTGCAACAATTCCGGAAATTCACTAATACCCACTTAATAAATGCCTTTTTCTGTACAATTAGCCATGCCAGTCTCTGTTTCTTGCAACAAGAATCCTTGGCTGATACCACTTACAGTTACTGAGTTGCTAGGAGAGCCTATGTGTCTATAACGTAGCTACAATTTTTAATTTAAAAGCTGGGTAATTTCTTTAACTATTCATATGGATTGAGTAAAGTCCATAGTATATTCCTATGGGCCATGGAGCATGTACTATTGAATGCAAGAGTGGCTACTTTTATCAAAACCATTTTACCCTTTATTTGTTCACACTTTTCACAAGTAGGATGTCATTAAAGCCCCAAAAGCAGAATATCAGGAACCTACGAGGCATGGAATTTGTTAAGGTCACCTAATAACTGTGAATATTCATATATACAAGTAAAGTACATAAATGTTTTATTGCAAAATTATTAATATTACCCTTATGGAATATAAATTGAACACCCATATGTAACTGGGACCAAGATGGGTTTTTGACAATTCTGTCTCTACTGGGTTCACAGACTTATTAGTGAGGAAGAGATTATTATTTTCCAAACTAACACTCAATAAGATGTTTATGCAGATACCATCTATAAACTTAAAATGTTTATTATATTTTATCTTCTAAACTTAGATTATGAAGGTTGATCCCTAAATTAGTACCCCAAACTAGGTACCTGAATTATAAAGGGGATCTTGTAGCAAAGAAAATAATGTAAAAAGCCTGGACCAACAATTTAGAATATGACAATTTCCTCTTAAATTCTGGCACATGAGACCATAAACGAACTTTGAAAAAGTCAAGGCTACTAATATACTATAAAAATGAAATCAGTCTACATTTGTTTGAAAGCTTTTCTTTATTTTTACTTCATCTCTTTCATGTAAATATATTGTTATCCCTGACTGGTGGGGTTCAGTTGGTTGGGCGTCATACCACAAAGCGAAAGGTTGCTGGTTCGATTCCTGGGTTGTGGATTCGGTCCCTGGTTGGGTATATATGAGAGGCAACTGACGGATGTTTCTCTCTCACATAGATGTTTCTCTTTCTCTCTTCCTCCCTTCTCCTCCCTCTAAAAATAAATTAATAAAATGTTTAAATATATTGTTAAGTATTCTCTGAGACTCACAATAATAGAAGAAAACAAAGCTTCACTTTCATGACCTTTGTATGGCCTTGAATGGTGAACAGAGAGCTGCACTGCCCAAAAAAGCCCAAGGAAGGATGTGCTACCTCAACTCTTAGCTACCTTAGAAGTGCTCGAGCGGCAGAGGTACACCCTTGACCAAGGGTACACCCTTTCAGGTAGGTTGCATCCAGCCACCGACTGAAGTGGGAATATAAAGACTGGGCACAGACTTGCTGGAGAGCATCCCTTGGGCTTGGCTGGCCTGTGTAGTGCCAGGACTTCTTCCTGGCCCAATCCTGCTTTTTGATCCCCTCTCCATCTCGATGAGAATCCAACCTGAGATAGTATTTTTTTTTGGCTTCCTTTTATATAGTGATAGAAATTTTCTCTCACTCCTAATTTAAAAAAAATATTGTGAGATACTTCAATGTACAGAAAAATATAGACAGTAACACAATAAACTTTGGAGAACCTGACCCAGCTATAGCAAATCTTAGTATTTTGCTAATTTGCTTCATGTTTTTTAAGAAATAAAATATTAGAGATACAATGAAATCCTTTGGTTTCTTTCTCTTATCTATTCCTTTTTCTTCTTTCCTTCCCAGAAGAAATCATATTATTGCTACTCTACATTAACAGATCCATAAATGGTACATAGAACTGTTTTGCATGTTCATATAGTTTATATCAATGGTATACTGTACACAGTCTTCCGTAGGTCCCTTTCATTCTAATGTGATTTTGAGATTTATCAGTATCAGTGCACATAGATCTACTTCATTTATCTTCATTACTCAACAGTATTCTGTTGTACAACTATAGCACAATGTAGTTATATGTTTTCATCATGATGAACCCTTTGGTTGTTTCCAATTTTGTGCAAATAACAAGTATCCTTGTGTAAACCATCTTGTGCACATGTGCCAGACTATTCCAGAGTAGAGATCCAAAAGTCGAAATGCTGGGTTGAAGACTATGCACACCTGCCACTTCACTTGATAATGACTACTTCCCAAAGTAGTTGTACCAATTTACATGCCAGTCAGCAGTGTCTGAGGATTCCCATTTCTCCGCATTCTCACTGACATTGATTTTGAGCTCTGGGGCTAAAATTTCTTTTTTCTTTTTTCTTGGGGGAGGGGGGTGGTTAAATCTGATAGGCATGGGGTGCTATCTTGCATTTATTTTACTTTGCATTTCTCTGATAACTAACATCTTTTCATATGTTTACTGGCCATTTAGGTTTTTGAATCTCATAGATGTGAACTCTCAGGAAAAGACTTTCCATACGGCCAGCCCCCAGGCTTGCCCTCTTCTGTAAAACTGGTTTCTTATCACTCTTGTGTTACCACTGCAGTTCTGTAAAGTTCTGGCTTTGGGCAAGCGGTCTTCCAGGAAACTTCCTGCCTGAGGCAGCCATCCTGAATGGGCAAATGGCAGGCTCAGGAACATCTAGGTGTGGCAGATACCTTCAGGGTAAAAGCCAGGTGTACTGCTTACTGAGTTTAGGATTTTTTCATTTCGGTTTTGGCTTCTTTAAATTCCTTTCTTTATTTCCAACTTAGCCTTGCTTTTAAAAAGACAATTTAAATATTTTATTTAGCATATTTCACTTTTTTTTCAGGGGAAAGATGGTTAGGATAATGTGCAGACTCCCATTTCTGGCAGATGCCATCCAACTGCAACTGTCCAGCACTCCTGTGTAATTACTTCGCATTATTCCAATTCACTAATGTAGGAGTAGCTACAATGGTTACTACCACTATGATGACAACAATTAAGAAACAACTGTAGGGACTCCTATCAGGCCCTTAGAGGTGACACCCTCAACTTCCTCTCTCCACATTCACACTAACCCTCCCTTCTCTTCCATGCTTAGTTCAGGGGAGTGTTGTCCCTTGTCTAAGGCTAGCCTTTCCATGCCCCCAGGGTCTAGCTTCTTTTTCTTGAATCTTCAATATTTCCTCTCAGTTTCATGAGTCTCAAATTCTTCTCATCAGAAAACACATCTTGATATCAAGGACTCCTCAATCTCTGTTTCCTTTCCCTTTGACCTATACCACCTTTTACTAAATATTTGTCTTTGACGCCTTTTTAAGACATAGTATTATTTCAGGCACGAAAATCATTAAAATCATGGTTTCTAATGCTTTATATAATCTTCCTAATACAAATGAAAATATATAGTAATATTTAAAAATTGTTCACCTGTGCACGAAAAATCATTTCACATCAACCTGCCGTTCCGTGCCTGTGCACCTCAGCAGGAAGAACTGAGTACAGATCACATTGAAAGAAGGAAACTGACATTGTCATTATGTGTGGATGCTTTCAGCAGTTACATAAGAAAGTATTTTTATTTCAATCATTGTTGCTTAAAAATCTCTCCTACCCCAATTTTACTTTTCTGTCTTAGTATATGGACAGAAAGAGTTTTATAGCACTAAAGATCAATTATAATGATGTTAGATTTTTAAGGTACACAGCATTGCGTAGTATACGTCCTAGTTTTAGGATATACTATAGCATTCCGCCCAGCCCCCCCTTTCCCACATCCAAAAGATGAGTAAATTATGGTCAGAATCATAGCTTTGAGGCTCTTAAACCAGGTATAGGAAACAATTTAAAAACTGAATATTCAAGAGCTAATAAAAAATTCCCCCAAACACTCTTAAATACCATTCTCTAATCTAGGCTAGCACTAAAACTGAAGTAGCCATATTTTCAAAGCTCACTTCAACTTCTCAGCCTTAAGATAATCAGTCAGTAATATAAATGTAGGAGATCAAATGTCCTGACTTTCTACCAAAGTTTACTTAATAATTGACAAATTTTTATTAGTCTATTTGGCAGTCTCTAAATCATTCATAATTAATTTTTAAAAAGCTAGACACGTGATGAATATCCTTTGTACTGGCTAGTTCCCTTTGTTAAAAAGAAATTCAAAATCAAAAAGACTTGAAAAACTAACATTGCCTTTCTCAAAGTGTTTTTTCAGAATACTGGTGTCCTTCTGTCCCACAGGCATTCCCTTAAAGGAAGAGGTTTTGGGTAAAAAAAGTTTAGGAAATGCTGCCCAGACAATTCCAAATCATGACTTTTGACTAGTACATTTAAAAGGTCTACTGTCTACCAGTAGGACATTAACTTAAAATCATTTAATCTAGCAATTCTTTTACTTACTTAAACTAAGCATGCCTTTTCTTTTTCAAGAAATATCGAGAAACAATACAGTCTTGCAGGACACAACTTAGGCAATACTGGAAAATAAAGTTCAATTAATACATTTATGAATTGTTGAGCTCAGAGATACTATTATGTATTTTACATTTAAAATATTTTTAATACATTGAAAAACAAAATTTTATCATTTTTGTCCAGACTGAATATTTACAAAGGGCAGAGCACCACAAAGGGTTACACTTTAAGTAGAAGTGTAACTGCTGACCTCGCAGCACACCCAGGAGGACATCCAGGCTGCACATTATTAAGACAACTCTGCTCCATCAGTTGCCCTACACTATGCCCATTGCTTCGCACATTTAGATTTTGTCTAAGATAAAAGAAAATTACAAGATCCAACTATCAATCTGAATTTTTTGTTACACTAAGCTAACATTCTAATAGAAGGTGAATAATTTTAAGAGCTTTACTGTTTTATACCACTGCTACACTACATAGAATTATACCTGGTTCAAGCTTTATCTATCCTTCAGTTTTAATGAAGCAGAAAAACAGAGCAAAGCTTGCCAGATGCTCTAAATTTGTATTTTAAAGCTCAGGCTCTTATCTGCAACTGTGTCACCAAAGCTCTTTTATTAGAAATCAAAATAAAGGAAGAGAGGTTTATATTAAAGTATAAAAGGAAAGCTTTTTGCTTACAGCCAAGTGCAGAACATCAAGGTAAACAGGTAAAAGCCTAAGCTTTTTCTACAGCACAATGGATGGCTTTTGAAAATACTGTCTACTCGAATAGTAACTCAATGCCATTAGCTCTTCAGTGTCTCACCAGTCAACCTCTGACCATCACCTTTCATGTACACTGGTGATGTCCAAATTCACTATTTCCAATCAGATTCAAACCCAGTGTTTTCAATGGCTGTTTGCTAAATGACTCTACCAAGCCATACCCTCCTATGTTTTCTGCTTCTCCACTGCAGTGGTTCTAAAGTGTGGGCATCACTTGGGAACATCCTTGAATCAGCCACTTGCATTTGCACAAGTCCTCCAGGAGGTTCTCATTCACACAACAGTTCTGGAATCCCGGTCCTAACGGAGCCACCATTCCTCTTTGACTCCGGCTCACACTGCAAGTCTTTCCACCCTGTCATCATTTCCTTTCTTTCGCTTATTCCCCATTCCTCATAATTAAAGGTTTACCAAATTCTGTTACTCTGCCTCGCTAACACTGGTTGAATCAAACCAATCCAATCCTTGCATTGCTATCCTAATTCAGACTCAGTTCAGACTATTGCAAAAACCCTTCCTCACTAAGTCTTCTCCCCACTATGGTGGGAGGGGCATCTCCTCTGCTTTTCCCATTTCTTCCAGATGAATCTGTTGAAGGCACAATACTACTCACCAACAATCTCTATTTTTGCTGAGGTTTACTGGGCTCCAGGGTTTTTGTGAAGTACTTTATATGTGTTACTTCACTAACTCTGCAGTCAACTTGCAAGATGGTAAGAGTTATACTCCTTCTAGAGGGCTGACTTTCCTAAAGTCACTCAAAACTTCAAAATTAGGATTCAAAATCTCATCAGTCTGACTCCGAACCCCATGGTGCTAACCAGGATCTTCCCACTCCATAACAGAACTTACTCGGCTATACTTTAAGACCCATGGCAGTCTGGCCCCCCAAGTATCTTTCTTTGGTCTCCTGCAACTCCTCTTCATGTACCTAAACTATCCCTGGTTCCCTATACACACCACTCTAAGCTTTTTCTCATGTTATTCCATCAAGCTCAAATATCACCTTCCCGTGAGTGCCTACAGTCTTTTATTCAGCCCCTGGGAAGAGTGCTCAGCCCCTTACATGTACTAGATTTACTAAGTTGGAGTCTTCTTAAAGAAGAATGAAATCTATATTTCATTCATCTCACTATCCTTTTAACTCCCTGCAGAACCAAAACAAGAAAACACTGCTACTTCAGCCCTGGCTGGCTGCTCAGTTGTTAGAGCACCCGTCTGACACACACAGGCTGCGGGTCAGGTCCCCAGCCATGGCACACACAAAAATCAACCAACGGATGCTCAAGTAAATGGAACAACAAACCCATGTTTCTCTTTCTCCCTGCCCCCTCTCTCTCTAAAAATCAACTTTTTAAAAATTTGTTAAAAAAACAAACAAACAACTCTGCTACTTCATTCAGGGTAAATTTATACAGTACATTTTACTTCGCAGATTTTAGTTGATTGCATTGATTTTTAAATTTACTGATTCCTGAGTATTTTTATACAAAAACAAGTATATATTATAGTCTATACTTTATGAGGCTCTTAAAATCCTTTTAAAAAATCATATCCTTGCAATGTAGGTAAGAAAAATTAGAAAAACCAATGGTAAAAAAAAAAGTTCTACTTTTATTTAAAGTCACAGAGACATGTGGAGGCAAAGCTAGGACTCCACTCTGAGTTTCCTGAAATTTTATTGATTGCTCTATTAATAAGTTAGCTCTCTTGGGAATTTCATATTATTCATGGTGACATGGGAAAATAAGGGTTTTTTTTGAGATAATAACTAATGTGTGAATAATTTCAGTGGTATGTGGCTTACTGCTGTTAATATGACCTACTCCATGACACTGCTCCATGCCCCCAATTGCTTACACCTGTTCCCACCTGCAGAATTCCCCTCTCTTTCAAGTATCATGTCCTGCCTATCAGAAACTCAGCAGTTTCCCAGCCTTGGGATGCCATTTTTGAAAACCTGCCTATCAGTCCAATGACATTTTACATTGTTGCAGTAATAATGACTTATCTTATTTTCATTTAACTTCTCTTTTACAAAGTAGAACGTGTGTGTATATTTATGCACATGTACTGTATATGTGTATAAATGTATGTATATAAATATAAATAATTTCAGTTAAGTCTTTTATTAATTGAGGTTTTACTAACTTATGTTTATTTAAAGAAGTCCTAATAGTCAACTCCATACTGAGAAACAGAGGCTTGAAGACAGTCTCAGCTGCCAGAGTCGATGCTGCTACTGCCGTCATTTCCCAACAAGGTGGTTACTAAGTAGAGCTAACGTCAAAAACACAAGAAGATTTTCTTTCAAATATAATATCTTGAATATTTGATTAGTCATTATTTTAAAATTCATTAAGAAATTATAAATAATGATGACTTAATACTAACAATTTATCTGGTTTTCTAGTATATAATAAACACTTCAAAATTAGTAAGACCAATGATGCATATTACCTAATGTTAGATGCTTATTTGGGAGTTAATTGACTGCACAGTAGATAATAATAATGCATATAAAGTCATTATTTCCTGAAATGGAAAACTGAAAAGAATAAATGACCATTCTAACCCTTCCTCTATGTGGGCTAGTTCTTGTGAACATGGCAAAAAATATAAAAATAATAAGAGAAGCAAAAGCAATGCTAAATTTAATCTTTTTCTTCAGTAGATCTAATAAACAGCACTAGGGAATAACAGGCTAATTTTAAAAATGATTAATTTAAGGTTTGGTTAGTACTCAGTAAATATAAATATAATGGGGAAAGAAAATAAATACCATCTAAATAAATACCATTTTTTTTAACGATTACACTTTTTAAAGTGCAGTTCTTTCTTATGCTTGCAGATACTGTATGGCTGTAGTGCATGGAGGCGAAAGGGCGGTATTACTGGAATCAGAATGCACACCTGTGAGTAGTTGTGCCTTAGCCACTTAAATGCTTCCTTGTGAAGGCTTGTTACCTGGCTCAAGAGGCTTTCAATATTGTCTTCTTAATTTTTAAATTTTACATTTTATCTCCACGACTTCACTAACATTATCATTCCTCTCTAAATGAACCTCTAGAAACTGCCCTAGGAATCTTGAGAAATAAGACAAAGAAAAACCAATGTATTATTGATAAACACAAGGCATATCTAACTTACAAGGGACATTAAGGCCTTAGGACAGACCTGGAGCATGTCTAGCTACAGGCTGAGTCTCAGCGTGTCTGCGCCCAGACGCTCGCCCGACCAGTCTTCAGGCCTACAGGTGTTTCTGTATTTTACATCCCTCTGCTTTTCTCTGACTCTGCTGTCTCCCCTAGCACCCAGCTGTTTTCACTGGTTAGCTATATATAAAAGCAATTTTAATTTATTCTTTGTTACCCTTAATTAATAGCTCTGTGTTCCCTATTTCACCTAAAAAAAATCAGATCAGTTAAATATGTTGCTTTTTATTGTGTTAGGCCTATTTAACTCAGGAAAAGAAAAAAAAAGTTAAAAGAGTTCTTAGAAAAAGAAAAGTTCCAGATTTCAATATATGATGTTTTTATTTATTATTGTTTAGACTAATTTACTTATTTGAAAGAATCTTTAAATCACCACATTTGGAATTCTTTTTCTTGCATATAATAAATATTCATGAAGAAATATATATGCTTATGTTTGGAACAGGTATAATTTGATGTCAAATGTCTTAAGTTTTTATTTTGTTAAGTCATAACAACAATCATAATATTTGGTACAAATGAATGAATGTTAGGCACTCTACATATTTTTTTTTTCTCTAATTCTATAAAAGTACAGGCCACTATTGAGTTGAGCTATCATGGGGTGGAAGGGGCAAAATAAATGACTTGCTCAAGGTCATACAATTAGCAAGCAAAGAGCAGGAAATAAAATTCTAAATTGTTGCTCTTTCCATTATAGGAAGCTAAAAAAAATTCAAGTCGTCTCATATTCTATTCCTGAAGGTTATATTTAGAACTGTAATAGACATTACTGCTTTAAAATTTTCTTCCCAAATCAGACAAAGCCCTGAAATGAAATAAGAATTAAAGAGCCAGATGCTAGTACATACAGGAACTTACTAATTATGACAAAGGTAGAATTTTGTTCAATGGAAAAAAAATGTTGGCATAATTAGAAAAAACAAAGCTAAATTACAACCACAAACCATGCACACACATTCTATAGTAAATGTAGCAAAAATTCTCAAATATATAAGATGACCTAGGAGATTATTTTTATAACCTTAGGATGATAGAGACCTTAAAGAATACAGACACCTGAAAATTGTAAGGGATAAAAGATAGGTATATCTAACTTTGAATGCCAAGATTATGCAAACGAAGTTAAATGAAAAAAAAGTTAAATATTTGTAACACAGAACACATAACAGCCAGTTAAAATCTCATGTAAACAAATTTTACAAAAATATAGTAAAATAGACAAAGGGTGATGAACGAGCAAAGTCATCTAAGATGGAATGTAAATACTAACCAAAATATCAGAACAAAACACTCAATTTCACTCATAAGGAGAAAAAAATAACGACGAGATGTTATTTCTCATCACACTGGCAAATATTGTAAAAGTGATCACATTCAAGGCTGGGGAGAAGGCAGAGAAAGGGCATATACTGTTCATGTGAGTGTGACTTGCTATAGCCCTTTGGGGAAACAATCTGGTAACATCTACTGAAATTAAAAATACAAATTGCCCATAACCTTGGAATTCTTTTGGATAACTACACAAATAAAAGGAACTGTATATGTAAAACATTAACAGCACCATTATTAGAAACAATTTGAATGCATAACATGGCAATATTTCAACAAACTATGGAATCTCCATACTACATGTACAGTTTAACAACTGTGTAGTTACTAAAAAGAATGAGATGGACCTTTATCTGTTGCCTCAGGAGGACCATTATATATAATAAAGTGAAAAAGCCAGTTGACGAGCTGAATAAAACACAACAAAATAATAAAATAAAAAAAGCCAAAAACATTTCTATGGGATTGTTTGAGCATGGAGAAAACTCATAGGAACATAGCGGAGCAGTAAGATTGGTTACTGTGGGAGGATGGGACCAAGAAAGGGACTGAGATAGCACTTATATTTTTATACTATCTCTTTATATTTTCCCTTACTAAAAACATATGACTTTTTAAATTAAAATCTAATTCATAAAATTAAGAAGAAATAAAATAATAAAAGAGCTAAAGAAATAAAGTATTGCTTACATACTACCAGGACAGAGCCTGCTAAGGAAACAGTCCCATTCCTGGAAAATGATATTCTGATTGAGAGACGAGCTGATATTTCTGCCTTGTGAAGCTACTAAAGTACACTAGGGAGGGCCCTTCGGGTTACTAGATGTGGTGCTGCCTGGCTCATGAATCGCCTAATAGAGCCAATTAGATCTTCTAAAAAGTAAGTAAGTAAATCAAGAAAGTACTCTAAACAGGTTCAATAACATTCTAATGTCCTGTAAAGGCGCATTCTAACAATAAGGAACAACACTTAGCAGATTTAAAAGTACACAGCATTCATAAGGGTCTGGAGAAAAGGTGCTGTGGAAATATAAATTGGTGTTAACTTTTGGGAGAACAATTTAACAATACCCGAAAAAGTTAAATACGTACCTCCCCATGAGCCCATTAGCTCTAATGCTGAGACTTTGGATACACTTGGAAAAGTACACAAAACCAACCGATCGTACTCAATTGGAAACAACCTGATATCCATCAGTGAGGATTAGTTAAATAAATATATTACATACATCTATATAAAAGGACTCCACAGAATTGCTAGAAAGTATTGGAATCTACACGCTCTGATGTGGAATAATCTCCAAGAAAGATTATTCAGGAAAAAAAAAAGCAAGGTAGTTATTTTTAAAAAGACATATGCTGGAGCATGCAGAAAACCATTTCCTTGATGTATACTCAAGACACTTGATTTCAGAGAAAGTCTTAATATTGGAGAAAAGGACTAGACGTTTGTAGGGTAGTTTACTTTACATTTTATACATTTTAGGTGAATATTCAATTTCTTTTACCTTGAGTAGTAAGTATTCATTTGTTATTAATTTTTGTAAATAAAACAGTTGGTTATTCATGTATACCACATGAAGGTCCTATTTTTTACTAACAGTTAAATGCTTCAATTCTAACCTATTAAAAAAGACAATGTTTTAAGAATTAGTTTTCATGAAGAGCATGAAATACCTGACAACAGTCATAAATATCTTATTTGAAAATATGTATGGTATAATGAACTGATTGATTTAATGGATTCTACTGCACTGTATATACATTTTGAAACTTTGCAGGACTTTTTAATAAAGAATTAGTGTTTTTAGAAATGTGCTTCACTAGATTTAATTAGTTTTATTCCATAAACTGCTAAAAAGGAAGGAAAGAGCAACTTATGCTCAGTGTAACATAAAATCAAATCTATATAATCTTTCTTACAAATTCTATATATCAAAATAGTTTTTGGAAAAAAAACACTGAAGAGGACCTTACTCTTAACTTTAAATTTTAAATCATATCGGGAGGAATCACTTACATACTACATATCAAATGGTAAATTTTTCATGGTTTGAAAGGGTAGTCATTTATTGTATTATATAATTCTGATCAGGTATTCAAAGTAGAAATGATTTTTAAAGTAATAGCTCATTGTTTATATATTGATATGTATTTTTGTGGCAAAATATACCTAACAAAATTTACTGTTTTAACAGTTTTTAAGTGTCCACTCCAGCGGCATTAAGTACACTCACACTGTTGTGTAACCATCACCACTATTCATCTCTGGAACTTTTATCTTCTCAAATTGAAATGTCACAGACATTAAGTAATAACTTCCAATTTCTTCCTCCACCTAGTCCCTAGCAACCACCATTTTATTTCCTGTCTCCATGAATTTGACTACTCTAGGTACCTCATATGAGTGGAATCATACAATATTTGTCTTCTTGTGACTGCCTTTTTTTCACTCAGTATAATGTGTCTTCAAGGTCCATCTATATTGTAGTATGTGTCAGAACTTCCTTCCTTTTTAAGGCTGAATAATAGTCCACTACATGTATATGTATGTGTGTGTTCACACACACACACACACACACACACACACACACACACACACACACACACACACACACAAGTTGTTTATACATTCATCCATCAATGGATACTTGGGTTGCTTCATATATATATATTTTTTTAAAAAAACACAAAATTCTGTACAAATTTAAGCTAAATTCTCCAAGAAAACATATCCTAAAATATACATTTCTATTTTCTTCTCTAGTAGATTCTTCTTCTGTTAAAATACTATTACCTTTCACAAAATTCTGTAGTGAAAGGTCTTATCTACAATAATGGAACTAGAATTATGGCTTTCCCTTCAGCAATTTAAAGGACTGACTTGATTATGCATTTACTGGTTTGTTTAAACTTTGAATGCCTACTATGTGCCAGGCACTGTGATAAGCAAAGGGGAAGAAAAGAAGACAGAAGGGTGGGAGGAAAGGGATGGGCCAGGGTGGAGGGCTGAGAGAAAGAATGTGCTCCAGTCAGACCCAGGAAGTCTCTGTGGGGGCCACAGGAGCAGAGTGGTCTAAATCTTACACAAAGTTTTTTCTCAAGACAGTGGGGAATTGAATTAAAACATTCAAGCTGAAATATCAAAATAAATCCCCATTAAAGATGCCAAATAAAATTAGGTACCCAGTAAGTCTGGTAACATGAAGAGCTGAGTGGTGCTGAGGAGACCATGTGGCTTGGTGCCCATTTCTTGTTTACCTGGTACAACAAGGCAAACACTGGCTGGCTCACTCGCTGTTAGGGCTCTAGTGTGTGTGAGCTTCAGTGAACTTTCAAGTTCCACAAACACTCCTAATCACAGATATTTTGTTCTAATATCCTAGAGTGGGTATTCGCATACTTTTTCTATAAAGGGCTTGATGGTAAAAATTTTGGGCTTTGTGGGTAACACAGGCCTCTGTCATAACCACCTACATTTGCGAATGTAGTGCGAGAGCAGCCAGTCGGGAACACACCTGTAAATGAATATTTGTGGCTGCGTTCCAATCAGATTTTATATATGAACAGTGAAAATTTGAATTTTATTTCATCTGATTTTCAGGTGTCATGAAATAGTTATCTTCTGATTATTTAAAATGGATAAGAACAGTTACTACACTTGATCTTAGTCAAAAGGCCGAGAAGTGACCTTCTGATTATTTTAATCTATTAAAAAATGTAAAAATATTCTTAGCTTGCTGGCTATAAAAAAACAGGGGGAGGGCAAGATTTGGTCTGTGGGCCAGAATTTGCTGACCCAGGTTCTAGAGTTTAAAAACTTGTAAGCCTCTTTAAAGGCACATGATTTAAGGAACAAGAGAACAAAGATGGAAGCATTACAGGATTTGGGGTCCCACCTGGATCTGAATCTAGGCTTTGTCACTTACTAGCTGTATAACAAAGCACAGGTCACTGCACATGTATAAACTCCAATTTATTCTGTAAAATGGGGGTAATATCTATAGCACAGAGACTGCTGTAAGTATATTAACAAGATGCTAAATGTTGTATAAACTGTCAAGATGTTTTTAAAGATTTAGGCATTTATTATAAAGTTAAAATATAGACATTAAAAAAGGTATGAATTTATCTCCTATGAGGTTACCGTACCAAAAATTTGGTGTTAACTTTTGGGAGAGCAATTTAACAATACCCGAAAAAGTTAAATACGTTTGATACATTCATTTTCAATTCCTAAGTACAGGGGAAAAAGTGAAGTAATTTGCACCATAGATAAATGTCCTGGATTCCACTTTTTACTGAGTACTTAGCATTGGGCAATGTTATTATACCACTCAATCAATAATTTACTTCTTTCACCTTCTGATTATATTCTGTTCTTAATAGCTCTGCTTTGTCATTTTTGTTCCCTCTTCTGAATCCTCTTGTAAAGAGCAACCATTTTCATATAGAAAATCACAAGTACAAAATAGTGGCTGAAGCACCACTCATGACAAATGACAGAAAAGAGTGTTTGCTTCTTGTTACCATCATATGCCTATTTCCTATTTATTAAATTTCAAACCAAGTAATCTCAGCAAATTTAGAAATCCTTATAATATTAAAATGAATGATTTTAATTATACAGTCAGCTTGAAAATATTAAAATATAAATGCCAATGAACAGTAAAGGGATGTGGGCACATATATTAAGTTATTCTTAAACATTCAGATACTGACTAAAGGCAACTCAGAATCTTTATTGAACATTTCTCATCATCTTACTCTATTAAGAAATTCATTTACTACTGTGGTGACCACTTCACAATATATATTATAATGTATATCATACTATATTGAATCATTTTGTTGTAGATCTGAAACTAATATAATGCAGTATGTAAAGTATATCTCAATTATTTTTTTAAAAAGAAATTTCTTATGTCTGATTTACAAAAATACTGAAAAACCACCATGTTGACAGACGAACAGATCCAGCCGAGTTCTGGAACTGTCTGATCTCCTAAAAGCAAGGGGTTGATATAAGAGTATGTCACCTCTGAGCTGAGTGCATGGGCAAATGGTCAGCAGAGCATCATGTTTGGTCAGTGCTTCTGTCCAGCCTGTACTCTTCTCAGAGATACCCCAGGCTCAGCACCCGCACCAAGTCCATAGGCATGCATGGGTGTGAACACTGGGTTCCTCCCACAGGAGACCTTTTCAATCCATCAGCAGAGTGAATAAATGTCAGGCTACGTCTACCTGTCACTATCTTGGAATCTAAACCTAAACTATCACTTTAAATACATATCTATCTATGACACTTATATTTTAAAATAATGCATCTATAATGAAAACATAGCATTTTAATAGTCAAGTAATGAATGTCAAGAATATCTAACGGTAGGTAAAAATAAGCAACTTGGCAAACCTTGGCATTTTCTCATCAGCACACACTAAGGTGGTTTGAATAACACAGTGTTTTAGAACAGCACCTACTCGTATTTGGCTGGACTTAAACGAAGTACAATGACAATTTCATTGCAAAGGCTGCTGGGCCAGTGACTTTGGATCCAGTAGTCTGGTACGCTAGGACACTAGGTAGGATGGCTTGGATGTTTTCTGGCTCACAGTCCCTTCTCATTTGTATGACTGAATTTGACCACATCAAATTGTAACCACTCTCTCATATTTACTCCTATGTTTTTAATTAGACTATATTCAGCCCAGATTCATTTAAGGAATTATAATACTAGTATTATTAGCTATTATTTATTAGGTGCTGTAGGGAAAATGAAGTCAGCCAGCCTCCCTCACCCAGATATCTGGGGACCTGGAACTTAGCCGTGTTTCTGCAACTATGTTTAAGGCCCCGCATGTGCAGAATCCAGGTCTGTTATATAACCAGTGGTAGTCTGTGCTGGCACCCTGCCAGTTTTGTGTGCACTCAGTGTATAAGGGAGTCAGGGCTTTCCATGGTGCAACCTGCAGCACACGTGGACCGCCCTACCCTGGAATAAAGGCATGTCAGACATCCCGAGGGCCCCACGCATTTTTCTACCATCTGCCCAAATCCCGTGTGAACCTGCCCAGCCTTGAACAGCTGCAGGACAGTGCTGACTATAAGCCAGATACTATACTAACATTTTCTATGTATCTTGTAAATGGTGAGTATAACTAATACCCAATGAATGACTTCTATGTGCTAATCGCCTTTATTTAATTTCTACAACCACCCACCCCATAAGGGATGTACTATTCTTCTCATTTTTGAGATGTTGATCCTGAGTGTCCAAGGTCACACACCTGGAAGATAATGAGCAGGGATATAAAGCTGAGAGGTATGACTCCAGATTTGGTGCTCTTTATCACTGTCTTTCAACCTTTCATTCCATGACCTACAGAGTGTGGCAATAAAATTGATTTCAAGGTGACTAGAGGAAGATAATAATCTCTTAAAAAAATACAAGCATAAGCAATCCATCAAAGGGTCGCATCACCTGGCCTGTTATTTCACTCGGATGTGAACATGTCCTTCAATTTAATAACTGTGACTCAGGAGCCTTTCTTTGACATTACCTAAATAAGACAGCACCACTAAACAGTATCCTGATGGTCTCAAACAACTAACACAGTTTCTAAAGTTCCAGAGAAGGAGCGGTGGATGGAGAGAATCTAGTCTGTGGTTTTTTAGAGATTATCTTCTCCATAATTTCCCACCTAATAAACAGTGTCTTTGATGACACTGAGCTCATTTTACAGTGAGACATTAATGACTTCAGTGGAACTTAAGACTCTTAAGATAACAAAAAAAGAACCCATAAGTGCAAGTAGAAAAAGAACAGAGAGCCACAGTACTTCATTTATCTATTTGGATTTCTTCATTCCAAGTTTTCTATGAGGATTTCTGTTTTTAAACCCATCATTGTCAATATGTCTGATTGAGAAAGAATCTAAACAAGTCCCAGGTGAGACTGCACCATAGCAACAGGCTCGCCATGAACTCCTTGGGGAGCAGAATTTCACAGAAGTATTTGATTGCCTATTCACACTCTTGATTACAACATATCGAGCTGTTAAACTAAATCGTATGCCATTAGTGTACAGAAGGAACTTTTAAAAAAACTACTCGGTGAAGGTATTTTTCACACATATGTTCAAGTTCACACTGAGATGTTTTAATTGTATGTATCCCACTTCCCTTTTATTTAGAAAACAAGAGATACATCTTTAAACTATTTCAGAACTTGCCAATGTCGCTGTAGTAATGTAATAAGGCATTGTCCTTTATTACAGATGAATATTGACTCTTTACACTGGTTCATAAATATTTGCTCAATTCTCCATTGTGATTACAACAATATAAATGTACAGTCCTGAGAATTTGATCAGGAGCATTAAAGTACCTTGAGTTAGATACACAATGGCCAAACTAACTATAGAAAAACAACCTGAGGTTAAAACAATCTCAGTCTCAAAGTAGATCATACTTGGACTTGGCCTATTGCTCAATTTTGAAAACATACTGATAACAAAAATAGACCACAAAGAAAAAAAGTAATTTATGTCTACAGATTATCACAAAAAGTCAGCTATCCTACAAATTATGTCATGACCAAAAGACCGAGTGAGGATACAGACGGCAGGGGCAAAATCTATCAGAACCATCAGAAAATCAGCTTGAAGCAAATGCAGATGAATGTGAATTATTACCATCCATTTTTATGTCCAAATATAATATATTTAACAAACTTTTCCCGTATTTGGCTATAAATGGTGCTGGGGAAAGAGGAGAACATGTAACAAATACTCAAATAAAAAAACAGAAGAGCATTTACAGGAGTTATTTTTATACAACCAATTCTGTTATTTATACTATTAGAGACACCCCATGGTGTAGATCTAATCCAAATTATTTACATTTGATTTGTAATGCATGATGTAGCAGATTTGCCTTTCTAATTATGTACTGGTCTATTATTAAAATCAGTTTACGTGTCCTTAATATACACTTGCTATATAGAGAAAGTAGTGTCTCAGAAGCCTGCTGGGCAGGAGGACAGCTGGCTCACAATTACAAAATCACTAGATATGCTCCGGAGAAGAAAAGGTGACTGAACGTTTTCAAACCTGAATTACTTTAAAAGCACTTAAAGTTTATATAAGATTGGCAAAAATTATTCCTTCCCTTTCTCCCATTTTTGCTGATGTTGTATGTGGCCTTCTTAGGAAAGCTCTTTGAACTACCTACAGGAAAATTAGAAATCACCATTTCACTAAATAAGCATGTACTTATATTTAACTGATCACATGTGGTTTTTTAAGAGACAATTTCCTTAGAATCTATTCATACAATTAGAATATTTAAGACTATTTCAAGCAAGCAAACAGAAAGTAATAATACAAGGAAACATCCAGTGATGCAAATATTATATAGTGGACACCTATTGCTTTTGCCTTCTCTCATGTTTTTACCCTTCTTCTCGATAATGGCATTCAGATTTTTCTGCTGGGAGACCTACCTTCACTATTCTTGAACAATGTGTGTTTGGTATATCAAGTACTGTTGGTCAAGGTATAGAGCTAGGTGGATATCAGAGTCATCTTAGAGACTCATGGTGAAGGTGATTTGGAGAAGTGACTATGAACTAGGAGTTGAAACTTCAGTGAATAAGGCTGAGTAACCAGAAGCCTGCTGAAAAACAGCAATGAGGAAAAGGCACGGAAGTGGCAAAGAAGCAGGGACTTGTGCAGGCGCACACGTGGAAATGACTGGGGAGGCAGAACAATAATGACCCTATTATCTTGAGTTCTAAAAAACCAGAGGTTAAGACAATAACTAGATGTCCCTAGAGTAAGTTTCTGGGGATGTGGAGTCTCCTCAGGGGATAGCCAGACTGCTATTAAAGCAAGAAGTAGAGAAGAAAAGATAGGAGGATGTTCAGGACCTGGGGTTAGTAACTCATCATTAAGCAGGAATTCCAGAGGACAAGGGAGTAGAGTTTGGGGGGGCGGCGGGGGAGCATGGAGAGGATGGGAGTCAGGCTGGACAAGAAGAAAAACAGAAGGATGGGGATGGGAAATTGGCAGTTAACAGGATAACCAGACAGGCATGGATTTCTAGTGATGAAATAAAGACAATGTGAGGTGTGAGAAATTGAGTCTCTACAGAGCTAGGGCAGAAACTTGTAGATTGTCAGAGGGAGGGGTATGTGGCCAGCTGAGCATCACTATCCTGTTGAGCTCCAGGTTTTAGAGGGTCTTAGGCCTCAGAGGGTGAACTGGCAGTCACCTGTCCTTCCTTGTGACAGATGTTGCACCAAGTGTGCAGGCAGTCACAACCTGGCAGTTAGGAGAGCCCCGATCCACAGCGTGATCAGGCAAATGTCTGCAGATTACTGGATTTTGGAGCCAAAAGAAAACCCTATCTTAATATTCCTATATGGCAGCCCCAGCCAGCAATGCCTTCCTGTCTCCCAGTTTTACTTAACGTACCCAGATAATATCCTGCAGAGATTACCAAATGCATCATCACTAGAAGGAAGTGAGAAATCAAGGCAGAAGGAATTGGAAGAGGACCATTACAGGCAGAGGAAAGCACAAGTGCAAAAGGCCACAGAATGTGCCTGGCAGGCTCAGTGAAGAGATCCATATAGCTGAAGGAGTGAGTGGAAGAGAGGAGAAAGACAGGGCAGAGAGAAACCATCATTTTTCAAAAGTGTCCCTCGATATTTTCCTATAATATTCATTCTTTTCCTTTAAGCACTTCTCAAAATCAATTCATATATATAAAATACACTTTTTAAAAAATGTACTTGTTTAACGTGTGCCTCCCCCATCAGATTATTAGTTCAACATGGTCAAAAACAATGAAAAGAGATATAGGAAGAGAACCATCACTAATCAATTAATGAGCTAAATTCCAATGATTATAATTGCTAAGTTTGAGCTGCACTTACAAGCTCCATGTGGGTAAGGACCGTGCATCCTTAATTTTACTTCATCACTGTGTTCTCTCCAGTATTCTACTGACCATATGTTGAAAAAATGAATGTAATTATTTATCAACATATTTTGACATGAAACCACTGCTTAATAATGTCATTTAACCATAATTCATTTTTAAACTTTATAAATAACATTTTATTCATCAAATCCAATTCCAAGTTCCCATAGTATTTTGAACAATTTTATGGATGCAAACACTGGAACTGGAGAGCTGAAATTATATTCCAGCTTCAACTTTTGCTTGCTATGCAACCTCTAAGTTCTCAGACCCTCAATTTCATCAAATATAAAACAGGGCTAATACCACCTTCAATGTGATGGCATTGTAAAATTACAGTTAAATGCTGTAAAATGCTTCATTTGAGCCATAAAAAGCTCTGTACTTTTATCATCATCATAATCATCATTATGATTATTGTCAAGTTTTTACTTTTCAAATACTAGTTCTTAAAATAGGAAAGGAATTTGAAATGTGAAGGAAGAGATTGAGAAATATGTCATTCAGTCTATCAAACATTGGTGGAACAGCTTGAACTGAATAGAGGTAACACACTTACTGGTTCAAATCATGTATATTTGAGGGCAGCTGAATTGGGATGGTTTTTAGAGATGATGGTTTTAAGGAATAGATTTGGAAATTACTACATCAAAGCTACCTAAATTGCTGCTTTAACAAAACGACAGAATCACACAAACTTGCACATAAAGATATAAACAAGGTCACATAGCATTGGCAGAGCCTGGACTTAAGCCCAGGTCTGCCAATTCCAGGTAAAGGTTTCTCAGATGATCTTTATACTTATAATTCAGAGTATCATTTTACATCTTAAGTAAAGTCCTTATCTGACTGAAGTGGCTAAGATAATTTCAATGTCTTTTAAAGCTCTTTTGTCATATATATCTAAATATAAATCAAGGTAATGTTAACAGTTATTTCTACGATAGAACAGGCAGTGAATTCCTTGAAAAATGAATATAAACACTGTCAGATAAGGCAACATATGCAATATATGTATCAAAACCAGACATCACAGTTTTTATATCAATAAAGCGGAGAAATTACTAAATTTTTGACAAAAGGGAAAAATATCTAAAAGTAGAATCAAGTATTTCCTCAAAATGTTTGGTGACTCCTGGCAATTACCTGGGATAAGTCAAACTGAAATCGAAAATAAAGCAAACATTTAATAATGGCTAAATGTAAAAGCATCACTGTATTAATTTTTTATGTCTGTTGTGACAAATTACCATAAACTTGAGAGCTTAAAACAACAAATCTTTATTACCTCACAGTTCTAAATACAAGAATTTTTAACAAATTTCACTGGGCCAACATTAATGCGTCCATAGGACCATACTGCCTCTGGAGTCCCTAACCGAGAATCCATTCCTTGCCTCTTACAGTTTCTGGTTGCTGCCAGCATTCCTTGGTTTGTGGCCTCATCACTCCATTCTCTGCCTCCACCTTCATATTTATTGCCTTCCCTCAGTGCATGTCAAATCCTGCTCAGCCTCTCTCTTGTAAGTGCACTTATGATGGCATTTAGCCTTCACCTGGATAATCCACCCATCTCAAGATCCTTAATCACATCTGCAAAGACCCTTTTCCAAATAAAGTAACAATCACTGATGTCTTGGGGGTGGGCAGGGTGACGGGGGCAGACACCATTATTATGCCTACCATAGTTCATCCTTTGGCTTCCAATGATTCACATCTGACCCAAGGGCAAAATACATGAAGAACTAAATCTCATGTAAATCTCATCAGCTCAGAAGTTCAAAATCTCATTATCTAAACATATAAATCAGGTATGGGTGAGACTCTGGGTGTGATCCATCTTGTGGCAAAATTCCTGTCCATCTGTTGATCTGTGAAACTAGAAGTCAAGTTATCTGCTTCCAAAGAATGATGGTGAGGCACACATAGAATAGCAGCTATGAAAGCCCCATTCCAAAAGGGAGAAGAGAGAAGACAAAGAAGTTGCCCAGCTAAGGTAATTTCAAGATGCAGTAGGGCAAGGTTTCAGGGCCGGAGAACACTACTCTCTGGCTGAGGCTCTAACTCTGAGTTATTTTTCCTTTTTCTCAAGTTGTAGCATATTATTTGTACCTGAGTAGTTGTGTAAACCTATTTTCTGCCTAGAATCTTGAAATTCCAACAGCCTTCCTATATTCCATCCTGTCTCTGTCCCTTTCAGTTGAGTTGTTTCTGCTGATATAATATTTTCAAAAACCTTGTGTGTCTCCTGTGTATTTATGCCACTAAACAAGAGAGTCCTCCACAGATCTTCCCTGGATAATCCCATCTCCGTTTCGGTTTCTGCAGAGATGGATGAGTGGGTCCATGAGTCACATACCTGATCTCTTTAGCACTAAAGATTGCCCAGTTACACTTTTGGGCTTCTCTCCTCCAGGGCACACTTTGCGAAGAATAAAGTTCCTGATTTTAGTGTCTATGGCACAGGTGGTAAACACCAGGCCCGCAGGCTGAATCCCGGCCTTCCACCTTGTTCTATCTGGCTCTCCCCTTGTTTCTACCCGGTGGCAGCACTGAGCTCCTTGCCCCTAGTTAAGGAGTAGTGACATTTGTACAGTCCTAAAATTACATCCGGCCCTTTGAAGGCAATTGAGAGGCTGATGTGGCCCCCGGTGAAAATGAGTTTGACACCCCTGGTCTATGGTAATCTGGGTTGGCTGAGAATTTTCCAAATTATCTAGTTGTGATTCATTTTGGCTTCAAGAGTTCTGTCCTTAATGTACGTGTTTCTTCCCATGTTTTACTGTAAGCAGCAGGACGAAAACAGGCTGCTCTTTCAGCATTTTGAAAATTTCTTCAGCTAAATATCCAAGTTCATGCTTTCCATACAACTATGGGAGACAATTAGACTAAGTTTTCTCCTACTGCATAGCAAAGATCACTTTTCCTCTAATTTCCAACTGCATATTCTTCATTTTCTTCTCAGCTCTCATCTGAGGCAGCTTTAATGTCCCTATTTCTGCCAACAGTCTGTTTAAGATAATCTTTGTTTTTTCTATCCTGTGCCTCAAAATTCTTCTATCCATTATCCAATTCCAAAGCCGCTTCCACATTTTTAGGTATTTATTATACCCTACCTCCTGCTACCAAAAAACTATATTAGTGTCCTATGCCTGCTATGACAAATGACCACAAACCTTGTGGATCAGAACAACAGAAATTTATACTCTCACAATTTCGGAGAGTGGAAATTTGAAATTAGTTTCACTTGCTGAAATTAAGGTTGGAATCTGGGATATATTCATTCTTGAGGTTGAAGGGAAGAATGTATTTCTTTTGTCTCTTACAGCTTCTCGTGGTTGCTGGCATGCCTTGGCTTGTGGCCATATCACTGCGATTTCCGCTCGCACCTTCACATTGCCGTCTCTTCTATGCGTGTGTCACATGCCCCACTGCCTACCTCTTGTATGGACACTTGGGAAGGCATTCGGAGCTGACCACGGTGACCTTCCTCTCTCAAGGACCTTAATTTAATCACACCCATGAAGATCTCTTTTCCAAATAAAGTAACACTTGAAGGCTCCAGGTATTAGGACCTCATATCCTTAGAGAAAAGAACATTAGTTTGCCCACCACGATTATAGTATACAAGTATAGCATATTAATTTACTATAAGTCTACCATGTCTATAAAAATGTGTTGAAACTTTGCTCTTTCAAAGTGACCATTTGTTACCTAATATTGCAATAAAAAGTGCAAAATTATTTTTCTAAAGCTATTACGTAAATGTAAAATGCTTATTCTGGTTTCTACATTTACAGATAAATACAATTAGATTTGTAAACGTAATTTTACAATAAGGTTAATACTAGAGTAAGCAATGGTAAATTAGCAAATTTTAATGTATAAACAGTTGCAAAAATTTTTAAATAAAATTTCTGAAGAAAGTCAAAAAGACTTTAGAAACAGATATGCCTTTATTTTAGAAAACTACTCTTTAGGAAAATATTTTCCCCCTTAGGAACTAGGCCTAGTTATATTCAGTAGACACTTTCGCTCTCTGGAATAAAGAAGAGCCCAAGGCGATCAAACACCAGACGGCAGAATACTGGCTGGGATGGTTTTAGTAGAGCATCAGGCAGCTAAGTCCCTGCCAGTCTGATCAGTTATCATGGGAGTGGCTTCACAGTTGAGAACTCTCCTCCCCACTTGCATTTGCTGCTGCAGGAAAGAAGGGAGCACTCAGAGAAGCTCTGGCAAGTGCTAAACACATCACTGCCTTTTCTCTTAACTTAGAGGCAAACAGTTTGCGGATCTCTGTCTACAGCTGTAATGGCCAAATAAAAACCGTGTCCATGTTAATAGCTTTAATTACTTTGGTAAAGTTATCCCAAAGACCACAGGCCTGGGGAGAATTTAAACTCTAATAATGGAAATTGTTCTTTTGCATTTAAGCTTAGCAAGCAAACCTGAGTTACATTAGAGGAGTATCATAAATTCTTAATAGTGAAAAAAATGATAAAAATCAAGTCATTGTATTTGTAAAATGTTACTCTAAAAAACAATGCCTCATGCAAGTCACTTTGAATATACAGCTGTATTTTTTGATATAAAAAAGCACAAATAAGCAACAAAGCAACCTAATCTGTTTTCTGTAGTATCTTTAAAAGGCTGGGCTGCCTACACTGTAAATTCCCCAGTAGGGAGCCCTATTTGTTTCCTAAGTATAGGCTTTCTCTTAAAGTACTAATTTTGCAAACCTAAAGTAACCAAGTAGCCAATAAATGTTGAATTCTTAAAATGTAAGTGGCCAGTGCTGCATAAACTTTAGAATCTACAGCTAGAGAACTTTGGTGTGAAGAGCAGTTTTGCACACTGGTTTTCACTGGAACACAGAGTGCCGGGAATTCTCTGCTGGGTCTGAAAAGCAGACAGCGTCCACGAGTCTGTCAAACTGCAAAGACCCCAAGCTGCCACCCTTGCTGACGGAGAAGCCAAGAGGAGGGCTTGAGCTTAGCTCATCGGGGACTCACAGCCACGGTGGCAAAGTGCTTGTTGTGTTACACATTTTGTCCAAAGACTCAAAACCATCTTTTGAAAATTCTTTTACAGAACCTTTCTGGGGTAATGAAAATGTTTTATGGCTTGAGTGTTATAGCTCAAGGTTACATGACTGTATTCCTTTGTCAATATTCATAGAACTACTTACTAAAAGGATACATTTTATTGTATGTAAATTATACATCAATAAATCTGCCTTAAAAACATTAACACATATTTCCATATTTTCTTTTTAAGTTGTGACATTTTAACCTACAGGTGCCTCTCCTAATTCTGGCAACACTGCTAAAGATTCACTCACTAATCCATCTTGATGCAAATTATAAACAGACTTCTACATTTCAGACAACATTTCCCCACATTAATAGATTATCCAATTTAACCGCTCCTTGGCAGTAGAATTTTTTCCCCTGTGAGACCTGGAGAAGGGGCCTCAGGAGAATGAGGTTTTGATCCTCCACGTGTGCCAGACACTTTCAGTGTTTTCTCTTCTAAGCCGTTGGGACAATGTTACAACCATTAGCTACACTGCTCTGAGATGAAATGCCATTTACATGAGCTTAAATCATTTAAAAACCCTTTAAAAAACCACAACCATATATATCAGGCATATTTGTAAACACTTTTCACATCTTAGATGTTTTGTTTCTATAAATTCATGTAATTTTTTAAAAGCAATGATTGAACGATATTAAGTTTTATCAGAGTAAGCTACTATAGCTTGAATAAAGTTACTGTAATTAAACCAAGAACACTTTTTAATTTAAAATTTTGTTAATAAGGCAAAATATGGGCATTGGAATATTAATATCCTTTCCAAACTAATCAACACAAAAGATTAATTACTGGGCTACGTAGTTAAATCAATCTCTACCTTCTCCCTCTGCTTATTATATTATAAATGAGAAAAAAGTTGCCTATTTTCAATTTCAAGTTTGTCCATTTAAAATGAATTTTCTGAGAATAAAATATGTATTCTACTCATAGATATCAAAAAAGTCATTGAATTAGTCTCTGAGATTCTGTCAACACCGTACATTCAGGGCCACCCATGGAGGGGAGATGACTGGGCCTCACTTTCCTAGGAACGGGGAGTTAACAAACAGTGACTGTGGCACGTCACATTGGGCACTAGACCCTGAAAGCACTAGCGTTTGCAGACCAGGTTCATCAAAGAAATGGACCAAGTATTGGTGATCAACATATCGCAGAAGACGGGAAGTCTTGTAGCAATAAATGGGTAGTTGTCCGTTAGCCCTAACAGATCCTATGTAGGTCTGTATGGACATATTACAAGTGTCTGTGCTCCTTCCAAGAGCCTCAGCTGGGAACAAAAAAAGTCATACTGTTCAAAACTTTAAAGCAGGTATTTGCACAGAGTCTAACAGCGAGGCAATCTAATCTCAGCTAGGTAAGATGAAAGGTATCTCTCTGTTGTTCAGGTACAGAAGTACACTGAAGTATTGACATGTAACAGCACACAGCATAGTCGAAATGGCAACCAAAACTTCTTGCTCCACCTTGGAAATCATAGTCCAGAGGTACTAGTTAGGAAATTTTATGCTCAAAAAGGGCAAGAGGGAAGAAAAGTATACTTAAATTCTAGCTTATTCAAATTCATCTATGTATGTGAAGGTGAGCGGGAGAAGACAGTGGGAGAAGCCACACGATATTGACGTGTCCCATTGCTGTTAGTTTTAACTTCGATCATCATTTGTTTTACGTGCTCCGTGCCAGGTTTTTCCACCACCAAGCTTCTTTCTTCCCCTTTGTAACTAATAGCATCTTGTGAGGAGATACTTTGAGGCTATGTAAATAGATTATGCAAATATTCTGTTTCTCATCATACTATCCACTAGTTTTAATAGCCATTTGTGACTGTTGCCTGAAACAATTTTTACTTTGGTGACTGCCAAATGTGGGCCTGTCCCAATTCCATCATTTTAGGATTAATTTTCACTAGCAGACATACTAGATGATTCTGAGGAGGGCAGTCTATCAATCACATCCCACGGACTCCTGATCTGGATTTTACTGCCTGAGAGTAAGGCTGCCAGAGGTAGGCTGGGCCAATCTCATTAAGAAAGAAGTTAAGTCCTATCTGCGAAAACACCAGATCTGGTATGTATCAATTAATCACCAATTAATTGCCAACATTCCATAGGAAAATTGTAGATGAATGGTGTGGGGTGGGGGTTAATTTTCTTGTCTTTTCATGGAAATATCTAAGTCCAGTTACAAGGGGTTTTATAAGTAAAAACACAATGATGTATGCCCTGGACTAACCACATCTGTTGATTCAAAAAAGCCCACATCACCCAATGCATGTACTCTTCACAATACGGCAAAGATAAGCCAATGAGTTATTAGAGCTTAAAAAAAAAGATGAAATATGGATGACTTTCGAGAGGTGACCTGCAGTCACAGCAGTCCCCAGAATGCTGAATTGCAACGCATGGGGAAAGAATCTAAATCGGATTTGGTGGGTAGCATGGGAATTCAACTAAAGCACTCATTTCTTTCAGAGTTGTTGATGTAGGGCCACTGAGAATTTTCCCCAAAACACTGAAAAATAAGGCAATAAAATTTTAAAAGATTAGGCCCGGCTGGTATAGCTCAGTGGATTGAGCGCGGGCTGGGAACCAGAGGGTCCCAGTTCGATTCCCAGTCGGGGCACATGCCTGGGTTGCGGGTCAGGTCCCCAGTAGTGAGGGCCATGTGAGAGGCAACCATACATTGCTCTTTCTCCCTTCCCTTCTCCTCTCTCTGAAAATAAATAAATAAAATCTTTAAAAAAACATTTTTTTAAAGGATTAGAAAGTAGAATACACTGAGTGAAGTTTATTTTTCAGACATGAAATAAAACATGATCCTCCCAGTATGCTTCTGGTATTACTGGAAACTTAACATTTATGGAGTTGTATTACTTAAAGCAATTTCTTCAGCATTACCACACAGAAGCCAAACACAAATATTAAATTTTCCCATAGGGTTGAAGTTTTACTTATCCATCAATTCTGTTTCTTCATTAAGTAAATATGAATATAACTGTTTCAATCGTAAAATACTCTTACAGTATAAGATTTTATTTCCATAACCTGGTCCTCAAGTAGATGAGTAAGGCTTGATTTTATTAAAACTATCAACACAGGCTTCCTAAGGTTATTTTAATAAAATTGCTTCCTTTAGAAGATAATCATCTGGATCCCTGTCTGCCACCCCAGAAGACTTAATCTGTAATTCCAGCTGTGGTGCATTACATTACACATATTCTTTTCCAATAAAAAAATTTACAAAGTCAGGATGAAAAATAACCAAAAACAAAAACTTTATATCCAACTGCTTCACCCAGCCTCAGCTAGACTTGAACTCTTGCCCTTGAGCCTTGTTGGCTGAACCCCCAGGAGCTTCTTTCTACTCCAGCCCATTCTGTCACCTTGTTTCCATTGTTTACTCAGACATTTGCTCAAAGCTATTTTTGGGGTGCCCGGTACTGAGCCGAATGTTGCAAGTAAAATAAATGTCTACCAAAGAATCTGTGCCTTCCTAAAGCTTTCAGTCTAGTTTAAGCTAAGTCATATTGGGATTTAAAAAATGTATATATTAATATGTTTCACTTAAAGTTAACTTGGTTGAGAACTAACTTCCATGCAAGAAAACACACCCATTTTAAACATGAACCCACAACTTCAAAATTACCTTATATCCTCTGCAGTACTACCCCTCCCATATTCTTTGGCAACCATGGATTTACTTTCTGTTGCCACAGATGAATTTTTAAAGCTCTAAAATTTTATATAAATGGAATAATGCAGTATGTACTCTTATGTCTGACTTATTTAATTCAGCAAATTTGAGACTCATCTAAGTTATGAGTGATTTCGTTTTTCGTGTTGATCAGTATGAACGTAATTAAATATTTTTATTCATTCACCTACTGATAAGACAATTAGGTTGTTTTTAATTTGGAGGTACTGTAAATAATGGTATTATGAACATTCATATGCAAGTTTTTGCACGTACATTCGTATTTCATTTACTCCTGGGTTATACCGAGAATACCTAGAACTGCTAGGTCATATGACAAGCATATGGTTAACTTTATAAAAAGCTGTGAAGTTGTTTTCCAACGTGGTAGTATTCATCATATACTTGTATAAGCAAAAAAAAAGTGTAAAAGCCACCTTAGCACAAGTCATACAAAAATAGGAAGAGGACCAAATTTGGCTGTACTTTGCCAAATCCTGCTCTAAAATTCCCTACGTATAAAATCATGTCTTCAGTGAAAAGAGTTTTAATTTTCCTTTCCAATCATTGTGTCCTTTATTTTTCTTCCCTTACTACACTGAAGTATTTAGTCTTTCCTCGTCATATTTAATTTAGAATTTATAGTATTTAGTCTTTCCTCATTATATTTAATTTAGAATTTATAGTATTTTAATTTAATCTTTCACCATTATATTATATCTAATTAGCATTAGGTTTACCACTGACACGCCTTACAGTTTATTGAGAGACTTCATGAATGAATAGGTAGTCAATATTATCAAATGCTTTCTTTACCTATTGGGAAGATAACATGGGTTTTCTTTTTCAGTAATAGAGTGAACTACATTGCTTAATTTTCTTTCTTTCAAAAAAAATATAGGAATTTTATTTTATTATATTTTATTGATTATGCTATTAGAGTAGTCGTGAGTTTATTCCTATTGCCCCCTCCACTCAGTACCTCCCACCCCCTCAGGCACTCCCCCCCACCATTGTTTCACGTCCATGGGTCATGTGTGTAAGTTCCTTGGCTACTCAATTTCCTGTACTGTACTTTACATCCCCATGGCTATTCAGTAACTACCTATTAGTACTTCTTAATACCCTCATCTCTTCACCCATTTGCCCACATCGCCCTCCTATCTGGCCCATCAAAATGTTCTCCATATCCACGATTCTGTCCTTGTTCTTCTGTTTGCTTAGTTTGATTTTTAGATTTCATTGTTCATAGAGATGTATTTATTGCCATTTTATTGTTCATAGTTTTGATCTCCTTCTTTTTCTTAAATAAGTCCCTTTAACATTTCATATGATGGTTTGGTGAAAATCAACTCCATCAGTTTTTCCTTGTCTGGGAAGCTCTTTATCTGCCATTCGATTCTAAATGATAGCTTTCCTAGTAGAGCAATCATGGTTGTAGGTCCCCACTTTTTACGACTTTGAATATTTCTTGCCAATCCCTCCTAGCCTGAAAAGTTTTTGAGAAATGAGCTGACAGTCTCATAGGAACTCCCCTGTAGGTAACGTACTGTTTTCTCTTGCTGCATTTAAGATTTTCTCTTTATTTTTAACCTTTGGCATTTTAATTATGTGTGTCTTGAGTGGGCTTCTTTGCATCCATTTTGTTTGGGACTCTCCATCAAAGAGAGTACGTTTACTGGACTTGTATGTTTATTCCCTTCAAATTAGGGAAGTTTTCTTTCATTATTCTTTCAAATAGATTTCCAATTTCTTGCTCTTTCTCTTCTTCTGGCACCCCTATGAGGTTAATGTACAAATGCTTGAAGTTGTCCCAGGGGCTGCTTATACTGTCCTCATTTGTTTTGGATTCTTTTTTTTTCTTGTTCTGATTAGTTGTTTTTTGCTTCCTTGTGTTCCATATCACTGATTTGATTCTCAGCTTCATCCACTCTACTGTTGTTTCCCTGTAAATTGTTCTATCTTTCAACTAGTGTATCTTTCATTTCTGACTGGATCTTTTTTATGCTGTTGAGGTCCTCACTAAGTTCCTTGAGCATCCTTATAACTAGTGTTTTGAGCTCCGCATCTGACAAATTGCTTATCTCCATTTTCTTTAGTTATTTCTCTGGAGTTTCGATCTATTCTTTCATTTGGACCATGTTTCTTTGCCTCCTTGTTTTGGCAGCCTCCCTGTATTTGTTTCTATGTATTAGGTAGAGTTGTTTTGACTCCGTGTCTTGGTACCATGGCCTCATATAGTAGGTGTCCTGTAGGGTGCAGTGGCACAGCCAACCCTATCACCAACCTTGGGTACTCAAGATGAGCCCTTTATGTGGGCTGAGAACACCCTCCTCTTGTAGTTGAGCCTTGATTACTACTGGCAGGTCAATGGGAGAGATTTACAAAGGCCAATCAGCTGCGAGGTCTGGCTGTGACTACTGACCACCACACTCTGCCCTCCATGGAGGATCAGCTGTGCAGAGGCAGAGTGGCAGTGCTTTCACATGGTCTGGAGGCACCACTGGGTGCTCATGCTGAGGTTTCCCAGGTGTTGCAGGGTAAGGTCAGATCTCACCTGTTTACCCAGGGGCCACCCTGCCTGATCTATAAAGCAATCTGAGATGGCTGCTACTTGTACTGGGCTTGGAGATTCCCAAACAAGCCAAGTAGTGGATCTAGGTTAGCTGCTACTAGTGCTGGGCCTGGGGCCCACTGAGGCTAGCTGTTGCTTGTTTGGGAGGGTTTAGGAAGTCACCAAGCAAGAGCCAAGACCAGCCATTCATATGGAAAAGCAGCTTGGGTGGACCCATTAAGTTGGGTGGGGCAGAGTCTCAGGGGATCTCCAAGGCAGGGCAAACCATTTTAGCCAGGTTGATGGAATCTCAGATATGGCATCAGCTTGCCAGCTCTGGGAGTGGAGGGTTCAAAAAGGGGATAATGGCCTCTGATGGCCTCTGCTCACCTTAATGCCAGGCATTTCAGTTTCTTCCTGTGTGCTACTGGTGCCTTTCAAGCTGCTATCCTGCTTCTGGAGCTCAGAGGGAGTGAGTCTAAGTAGGTGAGTCCATGTGTGGGTTCTTTAAGAGGAACCGCGTAGGGCTCCTCCAGTTTCTCCAACTGACTCAATATCCAATGATTTTTGCAGCCAAAAGATGTGGAAGTGGACTTATCTTCCTGGCACTTGAATCCTGGTCTTGGGGGATTGGTGTGGGGCTGGGACTCGTCGATCCTAAAATATTCCTCCCAAATTTTTATTCACTACATGTGGATTTGGGAACAGCATGTTCTACGTCTGTGAGCCTCCCACCAGTCTGGGTGGATGTGGTTTAATTTCATAGTTGTCAGACTTCCATTTAACTTGATTTCTGATGCTTCTGAGTAATGGTCATTCCATACCTTAGTTGCAATTTTGACGTGGTTGTGGGAGGAGGCATGTATGTGTACGCCGCTATCTTGGCCAGAAGTCCATATTGCTTGATTTTCAAAACCTAAGCCAACCTTGCATTCTTAGTATAAATGACATGTATTCATGAGGAATTAATTTTTACATGCTGTTGGACTGGACTTGGCAATATTCAATAAAAATTTTTGACATTTATATTTATGAGACATATTGATTTGTAGTTTCTTAAAATATCTCTGCTGGTTTTGATATAAGAGTAATATTACATGTACTACTTAAAGTTAAGGAATATTTCAAGTTCTTTTCCCTCTATTAGTCTCCTTTCCTTCTTTGAAATATGCAAAGAATTACAAATTTGCATTTCGTAAGTGATTCTCTAGATAAAATTCTAAAAACACACTTGCTGTATATCACTTACTACCCTGATTTAATAGTTACCATTTAAAAATGTATTCAGCCCTGGCTGGTGTTGCTCAGTGGATTGAGCATGGGCTGGGAACCAAAGGGTCCTGGTTCGATTCCCAGTCAGGGCACATGCCTGGCTTGCAGGCCAGGTCCCCAGTGAGGGACATGTGAGAGGCAACCATACATGGCTGTTTCTCTCCCTCTCTGTCTCCTTCCCTTCCCCTCTCTCTAAAAATAAATAAATAAAATCTAAAAAAATAAAAAATAAAAATGTATTCAAAGTTCAAGACCTACTGATAGAGTCCAAACTCTGAGTACTACACCCTCCTGCCCCGCCCGTCCTGTCAGTAGGGAGGTTGGAATGCGCAATTAGTGAGCGCCTTTTCAAAAATGACTCGGTGTCTAGTGACAGAATTAAGATTAAAAAAAGAAAAAGCATTTGACTGTAGCCGTTTGCTTTGTAATTCCGATTCATCTTTTACATTTTACACCTAAACTTTTATATTTTAGCCATTTCCACATATACTCTAGGCCTATTTTTGTATTATCTCTTTACCTGCTTTTTATTCATGCTCTATGCTCACCTCAATTCTCAACATACTGTTTTTCTATGCCTGTCTTCTACCCACCGAGCTATGATGCCTGAAGGAGATCTACTACTCAAAAGTAAAATAAGGTTTATTTTGACACTTCCCTTGGGCTGCCTACTGCAGCATTTTTTGGCTCATGCTCTAATGCTGATATTTGTCCCAACAAAACTTTTTACCCCCTGTATACTGACATCAGCTGAACTTCCAAATATTGTGTGACTACTTACTAAAGGAAGATTCCAAAAGCATCAGGTTTAAATATACAGTACCTATAGGTTTTGCTATTTAACCACCTCTACCTAAGTTTTTCCTGTTTGCAGGTTTCTCTGAATGCAATAAAAAAAAAAAAGGACAGATTTTACAATATATCAAGGAGAGAGTAAAGTAAAAATCTTAAGAAAAAATGCTGTTTGAACAAAAAACTATAAAAAATAAATTGGGAAAAGAACTTTATATGGTGAGGAATCTAATAAGATTAATATAATATTTAAGATCACTTTATTATTTATTTAATTTTATTATAAATATATATATATATATTTTCTTTTTTAAAGAGATGGGGAGATACATCAATGTGTGGTTGCATCTCACATGGTCCCCCACTGGGGACCTGGCCTGCAACCCAGGCATGTGCCCCAACTGGGAATCGAACCAGCGACCCTTTGGTTCGCAGCCCACGCTCAATCCACTGAGCTACACCAGCCAGGGCTATTTATTTTATTTAATACCATTTAGAGTGCATCACATAGAGTTCTCAACTTCAAAAAAATTCAGTTCATATAAAATCTCAGAATAGTGGCACAAATTCAATATACATTTCAAAAATAATCTGACAATCGAATGCACAGAGTTTGATGGGTAGTATCCTTTAATGTCAAATGTATTCCAGGAATAAATGACTAAAGAGACATCAATTTAATCTGAATATACAGTTCATTTTTTAAAGACTAAAACCAGCAAGAATAAGCCATTTATCTACTTCAACCAAAAATGTACTTCTCACTTTGAAATATTTTCAAAGGTACTGCATATAAACCTTTCTTGATTGATCATGAGAGAAACTATTAATATATGCAGGAGAAAACAAGTCCTGGGAACTACATGAAGAAAGCAATCATAATTCTTGGTATTTATGTAGATTTTTTCCTTCAAATAATTTCAATAAACATTAAACTAAACATTCAATGCACTTGTGAAACTTCACTAAAGTACAAGGTTTGAATCAAGCATGTCACTAGGTGGTAAATATGCAGATATATATTAATGAATAACTACAATTCTTCATAGATGTGATAAAAACTATTGGGAACAGGTTTAAATAAGAATGTATATTATGAACTAAATGCAGGCATTATCAGGAAAATCCTAACTTCTGCACCTGATGAGATGCCCTAATAGTTGTACTCCTTTACTGGAAAAGGCATTAAGCTCACGAGATTTTATTAATGCTCTGTGCAATGGATAATAAAGGCATTGGGCCTTTAGCAGTTTACAACCTAAAGGAACAGAGTCACACTTCAAACTTTTAACTCTTCTCCACCTTGGTTTCTTTTCATACAAACAATAGAAGGCATCGCTGCTTGTGGGGGGTGTAGGAAGAGGAAAAAGCATAAAGTTGTGGAAGCAGGAAAAGGAAACAGCTGTTAAAATAAGGAAACATAGATGAAGAGAGGCCCAAGCTCCTGGTGAGGAGGCCACGCCTTAAAAGGCAGAAGTAATGAAAGGTTTTTCTCTTGATGGAGCAAAGCTGATCAGAATTAATTCTAAACTGTCTTGTGCCCAGTGGCTCCCAACTACATGAGAAAGCTGGCCAGCTCTCTGTTATGCCTTGTACTCAAGACTACAAGTTCTGGATCTCTAGGATCCCAATGGCACTGTGCGTTTCTGTGCAGAGGACAGAATGATTGGTTTTAGAAGGAGAGAAAGGTCTGGGTGGGACAGTGAAGTTTCATTAAGATGCAGCTTCTTTAACACTGCATTGTTATCCCTCCCTGTTTCCACCTGCAAGTAAATAGAGGGCTCTTTGACATGGTTTCTACTTTCCTGAAGTCCCAACAGACAATGAATATGAACTTGTTCAAAAGTCAGTATACATGGATAACAGATGTGTATATAACAAGTTGGTTGAGTGACTATATGAGAATACAGGACCTTCTAGTTTCTGGTGGCATTCAGACCATTCATTAATCATACAACAGGACCACCAAACAAAATAAATTACTATTACTGTCACTGTTTCCTTTATGCAGCTTATATCAATGGAATGAAAGAAACAATACAATCAGGACTTTTTCTATTGTGCTGGAGGTGGGAAAGTGGGAATGAGAGTGGATTAAGAGAAAAATTTTTGGTAGGGAGGACCAAATTTAAATTTATAACTTGAAAATATTTGAGGCCTAAATTACACTAATCTTGTTAGTGTACAATGCTACCTAATACTCTCTAAATAGAAATTTCATTCTTAATTTGGTGAGTATAAGGATATTGTAACAATGCTTTATAATAATTTTTATAATTTAGAGAGTTTCTAACTACTTTTATTCTCATGAGTCTATCAATGCCTGTATGCAATAGGCAGTCAATAAATTACTCCTCTCCCCATCATCCCACAGATAGACTGAAGCTTGGAAACAGTACGTGGCTGGCATAGTCACACAGCTAGAAAGTGGTTTTGCTTCATCTAAGCATGTGGCCCTCCTGAACCCTGGCCAAGAGCACAAGCTCTTCAACTGGTGGAAGAATGGGGGGCCAAGACCAGCTATTTAATCCATTACACCTCAGTCCCCTCATGTTTAAAATGAGATAATCCCCATGATTCCTACAATTTAGTGATAGGGAATTAAATGAGCTACACACACTACCATGGCTTGGTGCCTGGCTCATAGTAAGTGCTTGTATACAGTACAGTAGTTTCCTAACAATGTTCTACCTTGCCTCTCTGCTAACGATAACTAGGATTGGTAGAACTAGTCCAGTCTCTCAGTGATGTTCTGCTTAGTTATGGTCTTTTATTGCATTTCTTTTTAAAACTGGCTACATGGGCCCTCTGTACTATTTAATAATATTTCATTCTCCATCACCTTAGAATAAAGAGCTGTTCCACAGGATTAAAATTTCTGGATATCCAAAGCATATTCTTCAAATGTCAACTTATTTTCTACTTTCAAAAACTCCTACCTTTTCCTGACTTCTTAAGTAGAATACATGGAACACATACACTTTACTTGGTGATCGAAAGCATCACTATGAACATTCACAACCATATTGGAGACATCATTAATCCCTGGGCCTGCCTTTCGGTTATTCTGTCTCCTTCAACAAGTGCTATCACAGTTCCCCCTTCTAATTCTGATCTCCGTCATTTCTTTCCTGCCCTGTGTGCTCACTCCTCAACTTTCCCATGCCTTAGCCAAATTCACACATTTAAAACCTATTCTATGAAATTAAATATTTTAAACTAGGGTGTCAAATGTTGAGTGGCTAAAGACCAAAATATAGGATCTTACTAGTTATTCAGAGGTATTTTCACTATAATTTTTAGCACATTTCAAAAAGCTGAAGGTGCCAGCAGCCTGAGCTGCCAAAAACTGTACGCCCTGTGCATGTCTGTGCATGTACCTTTCTGTACACATAACTGTGTGTGCGCTGTATGTGAATGTATTGGGTATTTATGGAGTAACATCTACAGTCAAAGTATTGTATTTTAGAGTTTTGAACACATTAAATATGGAGATTTTTTACATTTAAAAAGTTAAATATGTTTAGTCAACAAATATCTGAGTGCTATATATATACTACCTGCCAGACACTATTCCAGCTACTAAGAACAAAAAGCTAAATAAGATAGATAACTTTGCTACTCTCACAGATCAAAAGGTTTGAATTAGAAAACTTCTGTTTTCCTAAAGGAGGAATGTTTCTGTTGAGATTACGCTGTGAAATTTATTCACTTTCAACTGTAAATGAAAAAGTTTTCAGGTGGTGGCCAGAGGGAAATCTGTGTTCAACCCGCTTACAAATGTGACTTGAGATCCTGAGTTTTCTGGACAGAAACCTGACGACATTATAAGAAATACATGTAAATTTAAGAACCTGGGGAAGTACACTTTTTCCAAATGTAGAAACTAGGAAGTAAAGAAATAGAAACAAAACATTTAGGATTTCAGCAACATTAATTACTCATACTGGGAGTATTCAGTAATTTCCTTTATATTTTTCAATATGGCAATGGCATAAAAAGTTCAATATGGGGATTTAAAAACAAACTAATTTCCATTACACTATTTTATGAAATGACAACAGCATGAAAAGTTGAATGAGAATTTTTTAAACATTTATATTTGTAGAATTTTTCACACCAGGAAGACAAACGATCCAACTAAAAAACGAGCAAAGGACCTGAACAGAAACTTCTCCAAGGAGGACATACAGAGGGCCTAGAGACATATGAAAGGATGCTCAGCAGCACTAGCCATCAGAGAGATGAAAATTAAAACCACAATGAGATACCACCTCACGCCAATCAGAATTTCCATTATAAACAAATCAACAAACATATGTTGGAGAGGATGTGGAGAAAAGGGAACCTTACTGCACTGTTGGTGGGAATGCAGACTGGTGCAGACACTGTTGAAAACAGTATGGAATTTCCTCAAAAAATTAAAAATGGAACTGCCTTTTGTCCTGGTGATTCCACTGCTTGGATTCTACCCTAAGAATCCTAAAACACCAATTCAAAAGAACCTATGCACTCCTGTGTTCATCAAAGTGCTATTTACAATAGCCAAGTGCTGGAAAGAGCCTAAGTGCCCATCAGTAAATGAGTGGATCAAAAAACTGTGGTACATTTACACAATGGAATACAATGCAGCAGAAAGAAATAACTCCTACCCTTGATGAAAGCATGGAGGGAACTGGAGAGCATTATGATAAGTGAAATAAGCCAGGTGGTGAAACACAAATAACATATAATCTCAGGTATGAGCGGAATCTAATCAACAAAACAAACAAGTGAGCAAAATATAATCAGAGACATGAAAATAAAGAACAAACTGACAGTGACCAGAGGGGAGCGGGGAGGGAGATAATGGGGAAATAAGGGGAAGGGTTATTAAGTCAAGGAACACGTATAAAGGACCCATGGACAAGGGCAATTGGGGGTGGGAGGGTAGAACTGAATGTGGAGGGGACAGGGAAGGAGAGAGCAATGGGGGGGAAATGGGGACAACTGTAATTGAATGATAATAAAACATTTTTTTAAATAAAAATAAAATAAGTAAAACTTAAGTGGAAAGAAATTATATTTGTAGAATTTTTAAAATTGGTATATTAAGGCTTAAAAGGGAGATGAGCTTAATGCATTTCAGAATAGGAACTTATTGATAACCCAATGAAATAAAATTTTTGTTTACTCTCTATAGCAATTCTTTATTACAAATGTTAAACAGAGAAAACTATCTCCCACAAATGTAAAAATCAGTATAATGATTCTGACTCTGGTCATCTCTGGACCACCAAGGAACATCAAGTATAGCTCAGCTTAGCCTACCAGTCACCAAAAGCAGGGTACAATAAGGCATATAGAGAAGCGAAGAGGAACAGCAGGCCTGGGTGCCAGGGCACTCACACTCTTTCCAAGTAGACTATGGCAGAAACTGCTCTCAAGTCTGCTCAGCTGGAGACTGTATTCCCACTTCTGGGACAGCTTGCTGTAGCCCATGTGACGAAGTTCTACACCTATGAGGAACAAGTGTCTTCTAGACCACTGGCTCCCCTGGTTCTTTACCCCAACCTGTTGACCTAGACCTAATGAGAACTGACAGCTGCCTCGGACTCAGAGATGGCGATCACGTGGCAAAGCTTCCATGGCTAGCTGGACCACTACTCTGCAATGTTTTGTGAGAGAGAAATATATTACGTTTTCATTTAAGCCATTATATTCTGATGTTTCATTTTTACACCAACTAGAACTTGAAGCCCAATTAACAAATATTTATATAGAACAGTTTCAGTACCTGGCTGCCTCAGCTCTTATTCTGAAGTTTAGCAAATATGTTCTGAACAACTTTACTGATATAAAAGCATCTTTACTTAAGTATGTAAATGGAGGGCAGGGATTATGTCCTCTATTTCTCTGAAACTGTCCAATACAGAGCTGACTGAGAGATGGCAGGTTAAGGAAAATGAAATATGTTCAAATTTTAGGCTTCACTGTCAAGACAGGCCCCTAGAATTGAATCCTTTGTTAATCCCTAGATTCTATCCAGATATGTGAACTTGAACAAATTCAGTTATCCAACAAATAACAACCGAGTGCCTACTATGCAGCACGCCGCATTCTAGGCATTTGAATGGATGATAGTACTTACATTCTGGTGGACTTAAGTCCCACAGACTCTCTAAGCTTCAGCTTCCTCATCTGTAAAATGGGGATAACAACAGCTACAGGCTTACAGGACTGCTGTGAGGGTCACATGAGGTGATACAGACAAAGTGTCATGTACAGGGTTAGCCAAAAGGTTCGTTTGGTTTTAAAGTACAGCCATAAAGATGAAAGACACATTTTTCACGTCTGCCAATGAATCTAGTGAAAATGATTCATCATTTTGTTCCACTACCTTCTGCCAGCTTTCAGGCAACTTCATAACTCCATCTTCCCAAAATTTTTTATCTTTTTGAGCAAAGAACTGTTCCAGGTGCCTTTTGCAGTCTTCTAGGGAATTCAAATTTTTTCCATTAAGAGAATTTTGTGAAGATTGAAATAAATGGAAATATGAAGGTGTAATTTCTGGTGAATGTGGTGGATGAATCAGAATTTCCCAGCCAACCTGTAACAGCTTTTGCCTCGTCATTAAAGAAGCACAATGTCCTGTGTTATCTGGATGGAAGATGATGCATGTTCTGTTGACTAATTCCGGTTGCTTTGTGTGGAGTGTTGCTTTCGGTTGGTCTAATTGGGAGCAGAACTTGTTTGAATTAATCGTTTAGTTTTTGGAAAGGAGCTCATAATAGAGGACTCCCTTCCAATCCCACCACATACACAACAGCATCTTCATATGAAGACTGGCCTTTGGTCTGGTTTGTGGTGGATCATTTCGTTAGCCCCACAATCTCATCAGTTCCACATTATTGTAAAGTATGCACTTTTAATCACCCATCACAATTTGTTTTAAAAATAGAATGTTTTTGTTACATTTAAGTAGAGTACTGACCGCAGAAATACGGTCAAGAAGTTTTTATTCACTTACCTTACATGGAACTCAAGCCATCAAAGTGATTAAATAACCAAGCTGGTGCAAAGGCTTTTCAGTGCTTGATTTGGATATTTTGAGTATGTCAGCTAGATCCCATGTAGTATAATGATGATTATTCTCAATTAATGTCTCGATTTGATACCTATCAACTTCAAGTGGTCTACCCAACTGTGCAGCATTGTCTAGTGACAAATCTCCAGCATGAAATTTCTCAAACCACATTCGAGGAGTCACAGCACCTTCTCCATAAACTGCACAAATCTTTTTTCCTTAATATTTCAGTTGTGCTTTTACCTTTGTTTAAATAATAAATCATGTGCTGAAAATGTTGCTTATTTTCTTTCATCTTCAATATTAAAATGGCTACACAAAAATTCACTGATTTGGTAAGTTTTTTTAAATGCATGCTGATGACAGCTGTTATAATAAACTCTAACAAAATGTTTAGAATGAAGTTAGAGACAACTAAGCGCTAGTAGAACCAACTTACAGAAAAACCTAAACAAACTTTTTGGCCAACCCAATACATTAGGTTCAATAACTATTAACAATAATTAAATGTTAATAATTTGTACTTAGTTTATAGACACTCATTAAATGTCACTGTATCACAGCACTATTTCTCAGCATCCAGTAAAAAAAGCAAGTCAGGAATTGCTGTGTCCAGTTGGAATTTCTTATTCATTTTATTTGTAATGATTTATCGTTCCTTATCTCTCCATTTGACAAGAATCCTACACGTCTTATAGACAAATAAAGAGGCTTATTGAACAATATATCACGTAGCACTTGGGTCCCAATATTAAAATATTAAAACATTTCAAGAAATAATTCATCTTCGTAAACTTATTTAAGTAAATGAATGGATTCTTATCAATATAATTTGATAATCTTAAGATTCAAAATAGAGCATTACTCTCTCTCTATGATGGAATTAGTACCTGGAAGAAACTAGGTTGCTTCAGCATGTCACCCTGCACCGTGAACCAGAACATACCACGTCCACCCAGCCACTGCTCATATTCTCAAAACAACTGCTGGCTTCTCAGATCCAGCAGAGAGCTCCTTCAGAATAATCATGCCATATTATTTTGCACTGCAGAATGTTCAAATGCATTTTGGAGTAGGAGGAGTCCTATGGTAGGTTCAAAAAGGAAAAAAATGGGGGATTTTCTCAACACACCAAACAAAAGTGAAAGACTGGGAATTAAAGATTTCTGGTACAGGAAGATGAAAAATAAATTTAATGCTCTCCAGGAAATAATGAGCAACAGAGTAAACAATACTCCACACTGGGTGTGTCTTCATCTTGCTATAGCAATTTCAGGGGCAATTAGATTTAAATGCCAACTTTTTTAATAAAAACCCCAAAAGAAAGAAAACTTTACTACTTATGAAACATCTGAGAAAGCTCTGCTTCAAAATAGAAACTTGACCATCTAATAAAGCAATCAAGCAATTAATTAGCATTCTAAATATATGACCTACAACAACCTACAAACTGAGCCGTATTATGGTAATTTTATAGAGGAGGAAACAGACTAGGAGAGGTTAAGGTGTTGTCCCAATACCATAAAGTTATTTGTAGGAGTCTGGATATGAACCAAGGTAGCTTGCCATCAATGCTTGTATTCTTCCCACCAAACCAAGACAAATGTAAAAACTAGTGAATTCCTTAGAAGAATACAGTGAAACTCTGTAAGAATTCACAAGTCTGGATTATCAGATTATTACTATAAATAATGATGAGGATAACATTTAAAAGCATTCACTATGGTACAGTGATGTCCTCAGAACAAACCGAAGCCCCCAGGGCTCTATGTGCCTCTTCTAGAGGGTCTCAGGGGCTTTCTGGCATTGAGAATACTCTCAGATTGTCTTTTGATAAATATTTTTTTGAGCTGTCAAGGTGCTTGCCCTTCCAGTGCTAATCTGTTACAGAAATGAAAACTTGTATTGGTCAACATGGTTTCCTCAAGATGTTTAAAAACCTATTTAGAACAGTGAAATGGCTAGCTAAAACAGCCAAAGAACAGCAAACTGGATCTTGTGCTTCGCAATTGTTTGTGACCAATCTATTCTATTTTACTGTGCATTTTTAGTCTGCCTGGGATAAAAGACCATAAAGCTAGGGCATTATTCTTCAATACAAGAATTGTACTGGAAATGGCTCCATATTTTTTGCATATCTCTAGTCATAAAATATGACAGTCCTAATTACTAGATATACCTTCTTCTGTGTAAGAATATATCGTAAGGGATCATTTAGAGAGTATACTGATATGAGCTATGCCAGTTCAAATAAACTAGTCAGCATGATTACAACTGGCTCTGGGGTGCATCCAGGTTATGGAAGGCAAGAATAGATTATGGGTATGTGCCACCGTAGCAGTGACAAATTCTCAACTTCTTCGTGTTTCTTCAGGCTTAGATATGACTCACTAAGGCTATATTATAAATTAAGTATTGCTGGAAGCATTTAAAAGCTAGAAAATATAATCATGTCAGTAAAACCCCACCCTGGCAAGAGAGATGTGTGGTATCACTTCAAAATGTAGTCGGTACAGTGGCACTAGGCTGCTGGGTTTCAAAGGCTGATGTCTGCACAAGCAGAAGAAGCCGAAGTGTAGTGTGGTCCTGGTCAGGATGCAAAGACCACCATTCTACCTTAGAAGCAAACATCCATTTCTGAACAAATCTCTTTTGATGACTAATTTTGTAAAGAATTGATTTTTCTAATAGCCAGGAAGAAATGGCTGGATATTATAAGTTGATATATATATGTCATGAAGAAAGTTTTTATTTAAACCTTAGATAGCCCCTTCTTACTTTGTTCTGGGGACAGGTTTCTTCCCTCATCTCTCCTAGGTAATTAATGTCAGTCTGATGTGCACCGGAACACCTGTGTTTGGTTCCCTATTTATTTTCCAAGATAATACAAACATTTTCAACAAATATGTATTCAACAAGTACTGAGAGGCAGTTAGTGCCAGGCACTATTCTCAGCTCTGGAATACAGTGGCAAAGCACCCTTGGAGTTTATGTTCTGCAGTGGGGGCAGTCTACAAAAGGGGTATTTTATAAACTCTGCATCTTCTTTCTCCTAATGATACACTGTAAAATTCCTGGTAAATATATATCTGAGGAATCTCTTAATGAGATTTCTGAATATACTCTGTAAATATATCTGCAAAAAGCTGGGATTTGCAGAATTACTTTAATATGACACAACATATATCTTTATGTGCCTGATCAGACATCGACTCCTCCCACAATCTTCATCAGCATGACCGCTCACAGGCTCTTAGGCACATAAACTCTAGCTGACACTTAGCCTGGCACCCCTTCCTCCGCCTTTACGCATTCCTTTATTTCGATAGAGGCTGCTCCTAAGTGGCCCTGGGGTAGAAAATGCTGCTTTTAGAGCCTTTCTAGATACCCTCTCAAGGACAAATATAATAAATACACAGTGAGTACCTACTACTTTAGTAAGATTGGAACCAATATCCTCATTTTATAAATGAGGACAGGGAGCCTCCCTCCGAAGTAGGCTGCTCAAGGCCACGTAGAATACCCAGTGCCAGAAGCAGAAGCTTCTGCTCTTACCACTGTCGCAATACCCTTCTGAATCTGAAGATGGCTACCACAGTCATGCTAAATTTTCTACTTCAACTACGATTAATCTAACAAGTTTTCCACATCTTGTAACCTATATAAACTTCCTTTTTCCCCTGCTCTGTAAACCTTAGTCTATGGCAATATTATTTTTGTGAAGTCCCAAACCCATCATATTATTTTGTGGCTTCAGACTTTTCATTAAGCACTTACATCTCTTTTCTAAGAGATTTGGAAAGTATGAGGGGAAAACCATCCAAAGGTACCTACTCAACATTTAGTGTCTCCTGTTTCATTTATGAGCACACATTTATGAGTACATATATACATAAATATGTATTTCTATAGCAAAATTCTATGCATATGGGTTAGAGGCTTTAACTTTTCATTTGTATTCTGAACTTTCCCCTACACCGTTATTAACTTCTTTAAAAATAATTTTTAATGGCTATGTAAAGCCCAACATATACATTTAACTATTTGTAATCATTCTACTTTCACTGGACAATCAGACTGTTGCTAAGTTTTAGGTATTATGAACCCTACTATGATTGATAAGTTGTGTTAATGTGTAATATTTCTTTAGAATAGATCCCTACATTAGAATTCTGAATCAAAGATATATAATTTTAAGGCTTTTACTACATATCAGTAAACTGATCTGCAAAATGATTGTGCCAATTTATTCTTACCAACACTATATGAAATTGCCAGAATCACTGCGCTCGCACTGTTTTATCTGTAACTGTTGCCAATTTGATAGGTATAGATATTCTTATTTTAATTTGTACTTTCATAATTACTAGTGAGGTAAGAACATTATTTCACATGCATATGGGTCATTTACATTCTTTCTTTTGCCAACTGTCTATAAATGACAAATACCCACCTTTCACTAGGTAGTTACTGTTTTTCTTTACTCACTTGTAATTACTCTGCATAGATTGCATTTATTTTATTCATTCATTAGGTGAGTATCTACTAAAGTATTGTAGCTTACCCTGTCCTGTGCTAAAGACATAATTCTCATCTTTCACAGTCCAGAACACCTTTGGAATTTCCTTACATGATTTTTTCTAAATGATTATATGTCTTAACAAAACTAGTATCATATTATGTACACTGATATTTTAAGAAAAATTTAAATAATATTCACAGGTCCAAGAAAGATACTAACATGCACAAGAATTTGTTCCCAATTCAAACTGTGTACTATTTGTCTTTGCATTTCTAAAAAGCCAACAAACCATGACTCAAGTCATTCAATGTAAGTTTACAGACTATAAAACATCTAAAGTACGGGGACAATGCAAAATGTGACTCTGCAGTGATTGGGCATTCTCTGCCTGGAGTGTTTAAAAGACATAAGAAGTTTAGCTACTATTATCAAGAGTAAATCAGAATACTACCAATGGCCAACAGTGAAAGTCACCAAATAGAGTAACATCCATCTGAACGACCTGAAGTAGTATTAGCTTGCAGACCACAAGAAGCAGGAGAACACAGGAGAAGAACTGCAAAATCTAACCGATAACACATAGTAACAATTGATTACTGCTTTGGACTATTAACTGAGTAAGAAAAAATGCATTAGTTACTTTACAACATGAGTTTCTCATTCTTGAATTTCAAATTAAACCTGATTACTCTCTAAAGAGAACTTATCTTCAATTAGCAAGAACAATACTAGTGTACAAGGTGGGACATAAGTACTTCATCAGCCTCTGAATATCTAAGAATATCATTTTAATCTCTCACACATTAAAGACAATTTAGCTAGGTATAAAACTTTTCGATTATAAGCATTTTCCTTCAACACTATACACACATAGCTTTATGATCTTCTGATATCTATTGTTTCATCAAAGCCAGATGTCAGTCTGATTTTAACTCTTGCAGATAAATCATTTCTTTCATCTGAATTCTTGTAGAGTTTTTCTCCTTTATCTTTGTAAATTTAAAGATCTGTCAAGTTTAGTTCAAGAAAAAGTTTTTTGTTTCTTTCAAAGCTGATGTCTGGAATGTTACGACCCTTCAAATCTCTATATTTAGGGATTTATTTTCTGCTTAGTAAAACTTTTATTATATTGAAGTATTGGTTCTGTTCAAACTACTCTAAAAACTTTCTCAAGAATATCTATGAAATTCTTTACTTTTTCATTATACTTTGCAAAATGAAAAATCAAGATCCTGCTCTTAACAGGATACATTAAACAAAAACAATATTCACTTCATTAAGAAAAAATGAGAGGGGACTTCCAGCCTAAAGGAGGCATAGATAGTTACACTGTGCCTCCTCGCACAACGAAAAGGAGGACAACAGCAAATTTAAAAAGAAAAAATAAGCAGAACTGCCAGAAAACTGAATTGTATAGAAGTCCAACAACCAAGGAGTTAAAGAAGAAACACTCATCCAGACTGGTAGGAGGAGCAGAGACAGGTAGTCCGGGTGGAAAGGACTCTCAGCAAGGCAGCAGCTGGAGGACCGGGGTGAGGTACTAATGGCAGAATAGGTGGTACCACATTTGTGTACAGATACACTGGGAGGAACAAATAGGAAGCAAGACAGACTGCACAACCCAGGATTCCAGCACAGGGAAATACAGCCTCAAAACCTCTGAATGAAAAAACCTGTGGTGGTCGAGGAGGTGGGAGACACTCCTAGCCTCATAGGAGAGTTTGATGGCGAGACCCACAGGGTCCTAGAACATACACAAACCCATCCACCCAGGAACAAGCACCAGAAGGACCCAATTTGCTTGTGGGTAGCAGGGGAAGTGACTGAAAGCCAGCTGAGAGCCGAGCAAGCAGCATTGTGCCCTTTTGGACCCCTCCCCCACAGACAGTGACACAATGCAGCTACTTGGATTGTACTGCCCAGAATACCTAAGGCTCTGTCCCTTACTATGAAACATGCACCCCGAGACAAAGAAATATGGCCCAAATGAAGGAACAGATCAAAGCTCCACAAAAAATACAAATAAGTGATGAAGAGATAGCTAACCAATCAGATGCACAGTTCAAAACACTGGTAATCAGGATGCTCACAGAAATGATTGAGTATGGTCGCAAAATAAAGGAAAAAGTGAAGGCTATGAAAAGTGAAATAAAGGAAAATGTACAGGGAACCCACAGTGAAGGGAAGGAAACTGGGACTCAAATGAACGGTTTGGAACAAGAGGAAGAAATAAACATTCAACCACAACAGAATGAAGAAACAAGAATTAAAAAGCAAAAATCAGGAGAAGCTTGGGAATCTCTGGGATAACTTTCAACATTCCAACATCTGAATCATACGGGTGCCAGAAGGAGACGAGGAAGAGCAAGAAATGGTAAAACTTATTTGAAAGCATAATGAAGGAGAACTTCCCCAATCTGGCAAAGGAAACAGACTTCCAGGAAGTCTAGGAAGCTCAGAGTCCCAAAGAAGTTGGACCCAAGGAAGCACACACCAAAGCACATCATAATTACATTACCCAAGATTAAAGACAAGGAGAGAAACTTAAAAGCAGCAAGAGAAAAAGAGATAGTTACCTACAAAGGAGTTCCCATAAGACTATCAGATGATTTCTCCAAAGACACCTTGCATGCAAGAAGGGGCTGGAAAGAAATATTCAAATCATGAGAGGCAAGGACTTACATCCAAGATTACTCTATCCAGCAAACCTATCATTTAGAATGGAAGGGCAGATAAAGTGCTTCCCAGATAAGGTCAAGTTAAAGGAGTTCATCATCACCAAGCCCTTATTATATAAAATGTTAAAAGGACTTATCTAAGAAAAGAAGAAAAAAAATGTGAACAATAAAATGACAACAAAGTCACAACTATCAACAACTGAACCTAGAAAACAACAACAACAACAACAAAAACCAAAAGGAAACTAAGCAAACAACTAGAACATGAACAGATTCACAGAAATAGAGATCACATGGAGCTTTATCAGCACTGAGAGGGATGGGAAAAATGGGGGGAAGTATGGGGAATAAGAAGCAAAAATGGTAGGTGCAAAACAGACAAGGGTAGGTTCAGAATACTACAGGAAATGGAGAAGCCAGAGAACTTACATGTACAACCCATAGACATGAACTAAGGTGGGGGAAAGATGTTGGGAGTGGGAAGTACAGGGTGGAGGGGAATAAAGGGGAGAAAAAAATGGGGCAACTGTAATAGCACAATCAATAAAATAAATTTGGAAAAATAAGAAACAATGAGAAAATGGTGCAACGAGAAAACTTTAGCACTCTCCCACTTCAAAAAATTATAGCTTTAAAGGAAGAAACATGAGGTTCTGAGGTCATGAAAAAAAATGGAAGTGCTGATTTAATTCACTTTGGCAGGCTTACTCCTTTTTTAACAAAACATTTATAAAAATTATTTTGCAGAGGGGAGAAATAATAATTCACATCAATGTTATGATGAAAATAAGTTCCTAAAGGAGTAACAGAATAAAGGAAGGTTCAATATGGAACAAATAGTAAGAACTAGTTCCCTCACATGCAGTGACTAGGGATCTTTATCTTGATTTAAACTTAGCAATGATTTTAGGAAAACTTACAAAATCAGATACATGGTTTTAGGTAGGTAACACCGTAGGATTAACACATTTTTTTATGTCATGATGCTTTATAGAAACCGTCATATGTAAAAGTGTACAAATTAAATACTGTATATATTGAAATGACTTGAATTTCAAATTTTATAAAAAGATAAAATTTTCTATCCCAAGCCAAGAGATTTCAATTCTAAGAAAACTATCTTCCAGTTTATGATAGGCATTTTCATCTCTGAAATATGATTAATATAGAATTTAGTTATATAACATGCATTTGTCTTCAAGTTTCAATCATGTGCTCTTTCAATCTGCTTGCAGACTATTTCTATTATTTGTAAACCCTGTATTATTAAGGTTTGAATGCATAAAATTTCACTATTCTGTAAGATAAAATATTTGTCTTTGAACTACTTGGAAAAAACTATCTATTTTAAATGATTTGTCTTAGGAATGCCTAACACAAACTAATCATAACCTAAACTATTTACAGATCTAATCGCTTTGGGAGCAATATTCATAAAATACGAACACATGCAGTAAGACCATATGAACCCATTCTGCAGAAGTAACAAAAAAGGCAATTTAGAACTTGGGAACACTTAAACAGGAAGACATTGTTTGGCTATCGCATGGAATAACGTCAGGATTTTTCCTGAGGGGAAAAATACGTTTCTGAAATATTTGTCTCTGTAGAACTAATTCTAAAAAGAAAAATGATCATGCAGTGTAGAGAATTCAATGTTGAATGATGCTGTCATCCATTTAATCTCACCAACTCAGCAGTCACTCATTTCAAATTTAATAGCATAAGCTTTGCATGTACAGGGAAAAATTATTCTATACATTCATAATTTAACTTAGGAATATAGTTAAATAGGAACTGTAAACAGAAAGGAAAATTATTTTAAACATGCCAAGTCAGGGTTGGCTTTAAGTATTAATAAAAAATATTCTATGATTTTCAAATGTATAAGAAATATAATGCTAATTCACTGGTATATTAAAGTTAAGATTGCCTAAGTAAACCAATTTACATAAAACTGATAATCAATATATTTCTATAGTCTACTCACATTAAAAAAGGGATAAAAGTATGTTTTTGGATTTTGTATTTCAAATTAATGAATATTCACAATGTGCCAATTACTGTACATAAAAGTATACAACACGGTTTGTGCTTCTGCATTCTTCTGAAGGTAGAAACTATATGAAGCACATCATCTTTGTATGTGTCCTTACCACTCCCCTTCCCTACCTCCTCCCTTTCTTGAACAGAGAGCTTTGATTACAAGAAGCTGTCGACCAATATAGTTTATTTAGTTAAAAGCAAGCATGAGTTAATTACAGGGGTACAGTTAGCACTTTTACATTCTTAGTTCATTAACCCCTTAAAATATTTTGGGGGACATGCTGTGTATTCCACATCCTGCATAAGTAAGCTAGCTGTGTGTGAAAAGCCAGATGGAATCTGTTCAAATTCCTGGAATTTGTCAATGCACCTAAAAAAATGTCTGCAACTGAGTCAAATAGAACACTCAGTTATTCAGAATGTATTCCTAGGATATGTAGGATTGGTGAATTTTTCTAACAGGTCCAAATGATCACTCATCAGTTTCTCAGAAAACACTGGCATATGTCAAAATATATGTTAGCTATAATGGTCCTTAGCTAACTTGTCAATATACTTTTTTATATTGCTGAGGAAATTTTTTTTTGAAGACTCAAGTATTGAATAAACCCGTTCGCCACACTGTATTGTATTTTTTTAAGTATCTTTTATTGTTTATGCTATTACAGTTGTCCTATTTTTTCCCCTCCCCTTTATTCCCCTCCATCACAGAGACACCTTAAGTGGGAGATACCTACATTATTAACACATGGAAGAAAAATATTACATTTGTTACCACAGCACATGCAACTTAAGAGAACTCGTTTGCTGAGAACCAAGTATTGGTTCAGAATTCTTGAATCCTGGCCAAACAGCGTCATAAGAACTCTGCCACTTGTATTTGAGGATGCAGTTCGGGCACGGAAGAATTCACTATACATTAGGCAATAATTACAATTACCAAGATAATTCAGTCACCAATAAAACAATTACTAAGTTACTAATAAAAAAATGTGAACTTTTAGGCATTGTACTTCCAGTTACAGGGCTTTTAGCTAAGCTACAGACTACACTTGTTGATAGCTGAAATAAAAATTTTGTCTTCTTCATGCTGTTGAGGTGTGTCAGCAAGAACTATTTCATTGTAAATAAACTGAGGGGCCAAATAAAAGGAAGTTGCAAAGGCAGGTGCACAACAGTTGAGCTGTTTCAGTTTCAGGGGAATAAAGTAAATAATTGTACTGGAATCAGTTCAGTTCTGGGCATGCTGCCATACAGGAAGGGTGTGTAATTACTGAGGCTAATATATCCATGTAAAAATGAAGTAATATCAATATGGGCACAGTTGGGCTCCAAATTTCCTTATTTTATCTTCAAAAAGTAAGGATCTCTCATGACTCTCATTTCACTCTTTGAAATTTAAATATCACAAGTTTATACTGAAGGTAGAATTGTAATTTTCACAAAAGTTGGAAAATATTATCTTGAAAGGTAGTGTTCTCTTTGAGAGCCTCACAAGTGAAGGACATTGCAATTTTCACTGAAAGATAACAAAAGAAGTACACATTGTATCTAATTTAGGACTTCACCAGAGTAAGAGTATATACAGATAGAATTATTATGTTTTACCCCATCTATTCTTTGCTTACCTTTTCATGCTATCTAAAATGGCCACAATCTTAAATCTGGATTCCAAACTTCTGAAATTATAAATCCAAAATATGAACTGTGGTTTTTGGGAGAAGAATGGAATGGAAATTAGAGTGGCTGAGTATTGCCAAGTTCAAATAGAGATCTCAAATATTCAACCAACATCATTAGAAAAGATAAAAGAGTATAATAAGTAGTACCTGTGTGATTTTATAGAATGTAAATCAATTTACATGTTATATAGAGCTAGGAAATAAACTTGTTACCCTTATTCACGATTAGCCACATAGTCTTTTACAGAGTGTTTCTACGATCCAGGATCCTATCCTGTTAATTAGAAAAGTGTAGTTTACTCTCCCAATTGATAATAATAGCCTGCACATGGTCCTTGGTTTACTATTTCCTCTGTGCCTATGAAGGGAGTATGTAGAAGTGGGGGAAAGTTCTGGATGAGCAGCTGGTGTCTTATCAAATTCCAGCTCCTCTGCATCCAAAGACATCCTGTCCAAGGCAAGAATGAATCTGCATTTTAGCCTAGGTTTTCATAAGGGGTGAAAGGGAGCTTTGAAGGCATCACATTTGGCCACATATCTTTGTCTTACTGTGTACAAGGTATTAAGCTAGGTACCAGACCATTCTTAAATTTCCCAGATATTTGAAAATGATCAGAATACAAAAAAAAAAAAAAAAATTCCTTGCTTCCAACATCTGTATTCATCTTGAACTCCTGGACTCTATTAGGAGCTCAGCTAAACAGTAGAACCTGCCAAATGATGATCCTGATTATAGTCAACTGGTAGCTTAAAGTTCACTCCTATAATTTCAGGTTTAAGTCCAAGGATCACATTTCTTTGTTATTCCCATGGGTTGACTTTTTACTTCTCTCAAAGCATGATCCCTAACTGAGAGACATTTCTTCAATGGTTTTCTATATTACCTGGTATAGATGGTACTGGTAGATAAGTCTTTGACATCACCAAAATAACATCCTTTTATTCCCTACACTTAATTTTCAGCTAACTTGAGACAGATGAGACATGACTTTTCTGACTTTATGTCATTATTTGACCATCAATATAAAATGAAATTTAGTTTGCTTCATGTAGAGATTACATTTAATTCCTAGAACTGTATGGATATACGCAACTCAAAGTGTCTTCGGGACAAGAATATACAGCTGGGGAATTAGTTTTCTAGGTGCTGCCTGAGATTCTCTTGCTTAGTACCGTTTCTATGAATGTGGCCATAGGTCTCACGATCTTCAAAAAATGACCCACTGAAGACAAACTATTCTGATAGCCAGTATTATTCATCCATTCCCTTCCTGAATAATCATTTAAGTGTAGGCCTAATATATTAAAGGGACTGGGGGAGGAACCGCTGGTAACTTGTGTGAAGCGAATGTACAAAACATGGCTCTGTCCTTAGGTAGCTGATTATATAATCCAAAGCAGCATGTGGTAAGAGTCACAGCAGCCATTTAAGTGCTGAGGGAGGTCAGGAGCTCTGACTTCAGGCCAGGTGACCATGGCTTGAGGAAAGAGGTAGCACTTGAACAGAAGTAGGTTCTTTCTTTCTATATGCACAAGAGCAAGGACTTCAAAACAAAACAACTGCACAGGCACACACCTACGTAATGATGTAAATATGAAAGGTTATCACATTACAAAAGAGAGGGAATATGAATATCATCATTTTGTCAAAGAATAAGGAACAGCTTCTGGCTTCTAGATCTTAAAAAAGAGTGATGCTGTAGAGGAAGATTCAATCACTTTTATGGGACCCTAAAACCAAATTCAGATAGTAACAGACTAAAGATTTGTTAACAAAACTGCTCTGGCTGCCTGTCATTTCCTTCCCCACTTCTTTCCATAAAGTGCCCAGGGGGAATATGTACCAACTACTTTAGTGTCTTCAATGTGCTTTATTCAAGAATCTACACTTTTCCTCTCAAAAGTTAGGTGTGTGCTGAAAGATATCACTTTCCAATTCTTTAACCAAATGCCCTGATGTTATGTTTGGGGTTGTACAAAATCAGCATGTTAAAAAAATTATCACAAGCTCTATTTATTATAATATATACCTAAAACTGTTCTGTGAGACCAACATGGTGAAGTTTTGAGAGTTTAATTCCACACAAAAGTGAAGTACGGTCACAGCATAAATATGGCTCAATATTGAGAATGTTGTCTTCTCTTCAGATCAACGTCTAAGAAGGCTCACTGAACCCTATATATATTTAAAGAATAGAACTACCAGTTCTTCCTAAGAGCTTTTTCTTCTTATGCAGAAGTGACAGTGATAGTATTAGTCCTTACTATGAGCACTGTTGTATTTTACAGAAGTTAATTTAATTCTGTCAACAACTATTATTATTCCCATTTCACAGAAGAAAAACTAAGGCACAGAGAAGTTAAGAAATCTTCCCAATACCACACAGCAAATAGTGAAGCTAGGACTGCAACCCAGACCATACACGCAGTTGCACTGAAAGTGCTCTCTTCCCTCCGTAGTGTAACAAAACATCCTTCTTGAGATACAGCTGCCACCAAACAAGGTCTGCTCTTTGAGATCAGTGGAGCTGATACCACCAATCCATGGCTATGAGCACTGCACAGCAGAATGGCATATTTTTAAATAGTTATGCATCCCATCTAAGAATATGGCTCTACTGACTCAAAATATGACCAAGGACATAATATAATATTAACTATTCCATTTGAGATTAACATGACTGAGAATGTCACGTTCTAATATTTTAAAATCAAATATATAAGACAAATCGTAATTGATTTTCTTATTCCTAACTTTCTAACTTTTCTGTGCTCTGTCTCATTGGGCAGATGATAGGGAATGACATATTTTAGGAAAGTCCTAAGAAATTTTTATGCCAACTATAGAGAAATTAGAGCATCTTACCTGGTTCCACAAAAATCCTATGCAAGCTAGAGTTAGCTATTTAAAGTCAGGTGAGTATCTTGGAATAAGAGATAGATACAGCGTCTTGGGTTGAATGACTGAAATACTGACTAAGCACTAAACAAGCAACTTTAAAAAAATTAAGAATGAAAACTATAAATGTATATTAATGAACTTAAATTCTTAGAACAGGAATATAAGCAAAGAATAGAATATATCCTCTTAATCAAAAAATAATCTGGGAGATACAATTCTTCTAATAAATGACAAGTATCAGTGGGTTGTTTTGGCTATCTTGAGAAACTGGAACCCTTCTTGCCATCTCCCTGACAACGTCCATTCAGAACACTATTAATTAACAAAATACAAAATTTTCAAGTCATTGAAGCCATCAAGGAATTCCAGTGCCAAAATCATGATAGGTTTCCAATTTTCTCCAACATGCAGGGTATCTGGTTTCAAGATACAAACACAAAAGTTCCTGTTGCTATGTTTATGAAAACAGTTTCTAGTTTTAAGTCAGTTCTGGGCCTTTTGATAAATTTACTGTCATGTTTCACAAAAATGCAGTATACTTTATGAGTCTCCAATAAATCACAACCTTTTCATTTTACAGCTCCTTGGGTCAAATCTTGACAACCAAGGAGTACTATAAATAAAAGAAGAGTCCCTTTTTCTTTCCTAAAAGTGAGAGAAGCTTAGATAATCTATGATCTGGTGAAAAATAAAAATAATACTGACTATAATTTTCTTGTTCTCTTCTCAAATTCTTAAATTGTGGGATATTTAAAAATTAATTTCAGGGAGGGATGGAAAATATTTTGACATCTTGATGTTAGAATAAGTTGTAAAATCGTTTTTCTTGAAAACACAGATCTAATGTCAGACATATATCATAGTTCTAATTCTTTCATACCACGTACCCAGCTCTAAGGTACAGCAAGCAGTGAAATAAGGAGGTATTAAATATTCCTTTACTCTTTGTCATCATTGGTCATCAAAACGACTGATATTGATTTTTAAAATAATATTCCAGCTAAGTTTGTATCTCGAGAAAAAATTACCCAAGGTTTTAATGAAATTTTCTAAAATTAATAATTAGATTATGTCTAACACAATAACCCTCACAGAGGGCAAACATTTGTGTTTTGTTTTGGAAATAAAGGCAGAAAAGAAATCTATCCCTGTAGCTTTAAATTTACTTTTAAACTTTTTTTTTTTTTAATTTTTTTTTTTTAAAGATTTTTTATTTATTTTCAGAGAGAGGAGAAGGGAGAGAGAAAGAGCAATGTATGGTTGCCTCTCACATGGCCCTCACGGGGACCTGGCCCGCAACCCAGGCATGTGCCCCAACGGGGAATCGAACCGGGACCCTCTGGTTCCCAGCCCGCGCTCAATCCACTGAGCTACACCAGCCGGGCTACATTTAAACTTCTAAATCTTAAGAAACTAAATCTAGGAATTCCAATTCTCTAAGCACAACAGATAGGATCGGGTTTGGAAGGCTACTTGGGTTTCAAGGATAAACAGTATTAAGGGCTTTAAGAAAATCAACATAAACATGACACTGAAGCAAACTGGCACAGTTTGACAAGTATTAGAACACTAGCTCACGGAATGAATATACTTTGATTTAGACAAACACAACAAATATAGCCTTTATCCTAAGACCACAGAGACAACCCTACATAATACCTACGTTAAAATGTTCAACACATCTAAGGCAATTACAGACCTCCTGATAGAAAAGTCAGCAATGTGAACTATGCTTTACGAAGCTTTGCGTGCATGCACACACTCTGCAATGGGGGAGAGACAGAGACACCGATCACCATCAATATTGTCCTTACTTGCAGACGTACAAGTATCCTGCATGTTCCGATTCTGACTGGCACCTGGAGCGGCTCTACATGCCAGTCATCCCAATGTACTCAGGGATGTAAACACCTTATAATTAGAAAACGTGAAGGCGTCAAGGACGTTAAACAAATTTAAAACACATCCAAAGATTAATTTTTAAAGGTACTGAAGAAATAATTAATTGCAAATTCCAATAAGAGGATGTACCTGCTCCTTCACAGAAGCTAGAATAGTGGTGGCTGTGGTCTCGGGTTCCATGCCTGGGCCAGTGGAGGCAGCTTCCTGGCGGATCTGTGGTTGCCCCTCCTCCACCAATGAGGCCTGCTCAGGAGCTGGCATTCCTCCTGCAATCAAGCAGGCAAAGGGTTAACACTTTCTCAAGGGCTCCTCTGCAAAAACAGGCTAGAGCTGAGGATTTGCAGACAGTTCCCAGGAAGTACTACAGACTTCTACACACAATGATCCAAACTCCTGACAGCTATTTGATTTTTAGAAGGCAACATCTAGAGTTAAAAGTATAGCAGGAACTACCAAATACTAAAAAATAAAATTAAAAGTAATGGTAATAAATTCCAAGAAAATATTTAAACATCATAGTAAAAAATGACATGGAAAGTATTGGAGGAGGGCTCTTAAAATTTTACTAAGGAAAAAGCTTGTTAAATTGATAAATCTTGTCATTGGATAACCAATAAGCAAATATGATTATCTTATCATTGAAACAAAAAGTAAACACTCTATAATGCTGTAAGGGCCAGTTTTCAAAAAAGTATACACACAAGAAGACATCTACAAATGTTCAAATGCTTTAATGATTACAGATGAGGTTTATGCAGCAGAATATCTCTTTATTCTTGACATATTAATAAGCAGAAACAGGAAATGGGTCTGATCAGTTTCTGCATTTCCCCCTTCGTGAAGAGTCCACAAGCCTGCTCTAGCGGCTGAATTCTCCATCTCCTATTTCCATGGCACCCAAGGCTCAGGAGGGCACAAACATGCAAGGATGAGTTTCCTCAAGTGTGAGCAGAAGAAGGGTCAGACTTGAAGTAAGCAGGACTAGGATCAAAATTTAAGTGATCCTGGGCAAGTTACTCTCACTGAGTCCCACTTTCCTCACTTATTAAAAAAATGCACTTTACTAATTCTTTATATAACACAATGGGATGATTTTATGGCAAACTATTTTTTAGTATGTGCTGTATGCTTAGTATGAGACGTAAAATACTTAGAATTCATCAACTGGATAAAATAACTCATTTCCTCATTTAACGAGTGCTCGTTAAAGACATGAGGTCTATGAAGAAAAAAAGCCACGCATAAAGATCCTAGATTAGCATTTAAGACATTTAAAGATATGAAAGTATTCTAGGCCATTGAAAAATTAGACACCTTAAAATAAGCAGATGGTTGCAAGGAACAAAAATGTTACTATGCAACAGTGAAAAAAAATAATGCCAAAAATCAAAATTTTGAAAATGTCAAGAGTATAATACCATGAAATAGCCAATATGTTAGAAAAAGCAGCATAAATTCAGTGATCAAACAGATTTTGAAAACAAAGATATCAAAACGTCACTGGCAAAGTACTCACTATTAATTCTTTACCACGAAGAAGAGGAGCCTTACTGTTCAAAGATACAGAATTATATTATTATAATTATATTCTATCACTCTGAGTGTACCACACTTAGCTTCACAATATTTACCAGGATGACTCTGTTCAGAATCGATGAAATTAGAAGAGCATTTTCTGAGGACCAATCTGTCCACGTGTTCGGCAGGGTGATAAAGGGATACAGGCATAAGGAAGGGTTACTGACCATCAGAGTCATCATCTCGCTGAGGCAGCAAAATAGGAATCAGATCAAGATGCAAGTGATGCAATATAAGAACACTAAAGCTGATGAAAATAGGTTGGGAAGAGTTTATACATTTGTAAAAGAAACGACGACTCAGCAGCAAAAGAAATTTTCACAGACAGGGGTGATGTTTTCATTCTCTGCTTTCTCAAAGACTAGCAGACATTACAGGTAATCGCTAACACTCATACAATGAAGAACGAGGGTGAGACGATCCCCTATTCTCAATTTTTGGAACAGTCCGAAAATGGTACAACCAATGCTGGACAGAAGAGGCAGAGCACAATTAATGACATTATAAATCTATCAAGGTCTGTCCATTTTCTTGTAGTTCTCATAACAATTTAAAGAGTTGAAGGACTCAAGCAAAGACTGGAGTCACAGGATGATATTATGACTTCCTGCCACTAGCAAACAAAAAAAGCACTGAGTACTTATGTAGCAAAGAGACTGAAAAATTAGGCCTCATGCTTTCCTCAATGACCCCAACTTGCCTCACTTGAATGATCACATTCTCAGGACCTGAGAAAACTTGCAAATAGGTTGCTATATCATATGAGGGCTCCCTGGAGAAACAGAAAATGGAAGAGGTACCAAAAAACTGGAAGCAGGAAAATGCCATTTCTGTTTTTGGAAAGCAGAAAGTAGACTCTCTTTCATGTTAGAAACTAAAGAGCTAGACATAGATCTTAGGTGAGATTCTTAAAAGGATTTTGTCTAAGAGACAATTTGTGGAACTAAAAACGGGTACACGAAAGCAAAATTAGGTTACACTAGTCTAATTTCTGTCTTTGGCATGGTAACCACAGAAATGTAGTGTGTCTAGACTCCGGTGAGGCATGTTATGATGTTAGAGCTCCCCCCACCCCAACACTGTAAACAGCATAAAAATGAGGCTGGCAAGAGGGCAACTGCTGAATCCCACAATCTGTAAATAGCTGAAAGAAACCTATCACCCTATCGAGATTTCTAATGTAATGCCAGGGAGGTCTAATAATCACCCAATCCTAACCAAAAGCTATAGCCATAATGTAAATAATAACAGATAATGCATGCTCAAATTCTTCAATGACTAAGAAGACTGAATTTACCAGATAAAATTAAAATAGGAATAACATTGCTAAACTGCAGTAATGAGCTACCTCTATGAGATAAAACAGTAGGAATAAATGTCTGGTCTTGTATTTAGGCTATCTCAGCAGGACATAGGGGAAAAAATTTAGGTACTTTAGCTTCAAGAGAGAATGAGTGAACCATGAATGAGACAAAGTTGCCCTGAAGCCAAGGTGCTCTTATGCTGTAATGATATTAGTATTCAAGATAATAGAAAGAGGGGGAAAAATAAGCATACACCTCTCCTTCAAGTTCCCCAGGGCATATCCACTTTCAGTTATGGGTGGCACATTAACAGGAATGGACACAAGTATATCCATTCAAGGGACAATGAGGATAGTGAAAGAATTCAGTCATTATTTGCAGACACAGGAATGCAGATGAAATGAATGATAGCTCAGGTTCCTTATGAGCTCAAGCCACGGCAGGAGACACAAAAAGAACAGCTAATAGATCAAACAGAGAAATTTTGACCTCAAAATTAAAGGAACTATGCAGACAAGAAGGTAGCTACAAACCTCTGAAGGGCAGCCATAGACAAACAAGGTTAGACCTTTTAGGCTATGATCCTAGGGGCTAGACCAAAAACTAATGGTCTTGTAACACACTTGTATCAGCCTATATTATTGCTGTCTTTATACATTGGATCAAATTTAGGTAATGGTTATGTTACTTTTTTATTGTTTATTCTATTACAGTTGTCCTAATTTTTCCCTTTTGCATCCTCCACCCAGCCCACCCCTCGCTCCCACAGTTCATCCCCTCTCCATTGTCCTTGTCCACGGTCATTCATACATGTTCTTTCACTAATCACCTCCACTTCCTTCCACCACTGCCCCCACCCCACTCCTACAGGCATCAGTCTGTTCCATGTTTCCATGTCTCAGGTTCAATTTTTCTCGTTAGATTATTTTGTTCATTACATCCCAGTTATCAGTGAGGTCATGTGGTATTCATCTTTCTCCTACTGGCTTATTTCACTTAGCATAATAGTCTCCAGTTCCATCCATGCTTTTGCAAAAGTTAGGAATTTCTCATTGTGTAAATGTACCACAGTTTTTTAACCAACTCATCTACTGATAGGCACTTGGGCTTTTCCCACCACTTGACTATTATGAATGGCACTGCTATGAACGTTGGGGTGCTCAGGTTCTTTTGAATTGGTATTTCAGGATCCTTAGGGTATATTCCCAGCACTGGAATTGCTGGGTCATAAGGCAGTTTCATTTTTAATTTTTTAAGGAAATTCCATGCTGTTTCCCACAGTGGCTGCACCAGTCTCCATTCCCATCAACAGTGCATTGCGGTTCCCTTTTCTCCGTATCCTTGTCAGCATTCATTGTTTGTTGATGGCCATTCTGACAGGTGTGAGATAATGTCATTGTGACTTTAACTTCCATCTCTTTGATGGCCAGTGATGTTGAACATTTTCTCGTATGTCTATAGGCCATCTATATTACCTCCTTAGAGAAGTATCTATTCAGCTCCTTTGCCCATTTTTTGAATTGAGCTGTTTATTTTCCTGGTGTTGAGTCATACAAATGATACATAATGAGGACTGTCGAGAAAAAGTCCAGCCATTTTAATATAATGAGAACAGTTTGCACAACACTGATGTAACCTGGCAGTCAAGGAGAGTGGACAGTAATGCACATGAGCAAATGATGACATCACTGTACTAGTCAGTGGGGGTGGTAGACGCCTTGGAGTTAGCATCTGTACTGTGTGGCCGTCACACTTAAAGTGACTGGGTGGACCAACAAATCTACATCAAATTCTGCATTAATCTTGAACATTTCTGTGAGAAAACTATTTGGATGATTCAGAAGGCTGCAGCTATGGGCAACTGGTGATTGGCAGTTTCATCACAACTTGCCTGCTCATGCATCATGTCTGGTGCAGAATTTTTTTTGGCAAAACATCAAATTACCCAGGTGGCTCAGCCCCACTATAGCCCAGATTTGGTGCACTGCAACTTCTGGCTTTTCCAAAACTAAAATCACCTTTGGAAGGGAAGGGATTTCAGGCCATCGATGAGATTCAGGAAAATATGACAGGGCAGCTGATGGTAACTGGGAAAACTGTATGAGGTCCCAAGGTGCCTACTTTGAAAGGGACTAAGGAGACACTGTCCTATATACAATTTTTCTTGTATCTTCTTCAATAAATATCTCTCTTTTTCATATTACATGGCTGGATGCCTTCTGGACAGACCTCATATATTGAAGATTAATCCCTGCCTGAATATCATTGGCAAATACATTCTCCCATACAGTCAGTTCCCTTTTCATTTATATGATGGTTGATGTCTTTAGCCAGCAGAAACTTTTTAATTTGATGCAGTTCCATTTGTTTAGTTTTTCCTTTATTTCCCTTGACCTAGGAGATATATTGGTAAAAATAATGGTACATGGGATGTCTGAAATTTTACTGCCTATGTTTTCTGATAGAACTTTTATGGTATCATGACTTATATTTAAGGCCTCTATCCATTTTGAGTTTATTCTAGTGTACAGTGTAAGTTCGCAATCTAGTTTCATTTTTTTGCATGTACCATTCTAGTTATCCCAACACCATTTATTGAAGAGACTGTTTTTACTACATTGTATGTTCATTTGCCCCCTTTGTCAAATATAAATGGATCATAAAGACATTGGTTTATATCTGACCTCTCTATTCTGTTCCATTTATCTATGTGTCTGTTCTTACACCAGTATCAGACTGTTTTGATTAAAGTGGCCTTGTAGTATAGTTTAATATCAGGTATTGTAATCCCTCCAACTTTCTCAAGGTTGCTGAGGTTATTTGGAGTCTTTTTTTCTTCCATATAAAATTTTAAAGTATTTGTTCAAGATCTGTGAAATATGCCATCGGTATTTTAACAGGAATTGTGCTGAATCTATAGATTCCTCTTGGTAGTATGGACATGTTAATGATGTTAATTCTTGCAACCCATGAATAGGGTATGTGCTTCCATTTATTTGTATCTTCCTTAATTTTTTTCTTCAATGTTCTATAGTTTTCTGAGCACAGGTCTTTTAACTCCTTGGTTAAATTTCTTCCTAGGTACATTATTTTCCTTGTAGCTATAGTAAATGGGATTTTTTCTTAGTTCTATTTCTGATAGTTTCTTGTTGGTATACAGAAATGTCATTGATTTCTGAATATTGACTTTGTAACCCCTAATTTGCCAAATTCACTTATTAGGTCATCTGCAAATAATGACAGATTTACTTCTTCCTTTCCAATTTGGGTGCCTTTTATTTCTTCTTGTCTGATTGCTGTGGCTAGGACCTCTAGTGCTATGTCGAATAAGAGTGCTAAAAGTGGGCACCCTTGTCTTGTTACTGATCTGAAGGGAAACAAGTTTATAGTTTTTGCCAACTGAATATGATGTTGGTAGTAGGTTTCTTGTATATGGCCTTAATTATGTTGAGAAGTATGCTCCTTCTAGTCCCATATTGCTGAGTATTTTTTTCTTATCATAAATGGGTGCTGGGTTTCATCAATGCTTGTTCAGCATCTATTGATATGATCATGTGATTTCTTTCCTTCATTTTGTTTATGTGGTATATTATGTTTACTGATTTGGGAATAATGTACCATCATGCACCCCTGGAATACATCCCACTTGATCGTGGTATATGATCTATTTAAAGTACTGATGAATCTGGACTGTCAATACTTTGTTGAGCATTTCTTATATTCATCAGAGATGTTGGCCTGTAATTTTCTTTCTTTGTTGTGTCTTTATCTGGTTTAGGAATTAGGATTAATATAGGCCTCATAAAAAGAGTTTGGGAGTCTTACCTCTTTTGGAATTTTTTTGGAATAGTTTGCAAAGGATAGGTGTTAGTTAGTGCTTCCTTGACTGTTTGGTAAAATTTGCCTCTGAAGCCATCCGGTGCAGGGCTTTCATGTGCTGGGATCTTTTTCATTACTGTCTCAATTTTGCTACTTGTTATCCATCTGTTTCAGCTTTCTGCTTCTCCCTGATTCAGTTTTGGAATATTTTATGTTTCCAGTATTTGTCTATTTTGCCTAGGTTTTCCACGTTCTTGGCATATAGTTGTTCATAGTAATTTCTTGCAATCCTTTGTATTTCTGTGGTATCAGTTGTAACTTCACCTCTCTCATTTCTGATTTTTTTTTTGATCCTCGATCTTTTATTTTCTTGATGAATTTGTTTAAAGGTGCTGTCAATTTTGGTTATCTTTTCAAAGAACCAGCTCCTGGATTCATTGATTATTTGGATGGTTTTTTATTTTGTATGTCATTTAATTCTCCTTTGATCTTGATTATTTCCTTGCTTCCACTCACTCTGATTCCTTTGTTGTTTCTCTAGATTTTTTTTTAGATGTAAGGTTAGGTTGTTTATTTGAGAGTTTTCTTTCTTCTTTAGGTAGGCCTGTATTACTATGAACTTCCCTCTTCCAGACTGCCTTTGCCATGTCCATAGGTTTTGAGTTGTTGTGTGTTCATTTTCATTTGTTTCCAGATAGTTTTGACTTTTTTCTTCGATCTCATTGTTAACCCATTCATTATTTAATAACATGTTACTTAGTCTCCATGTAGTTGAGTGTTGAGTTTTTTCTTTGAGATTGGTTTCTAGAAAATTTGAAGCCATTATGATCAAGATGATGCTTGATATGACCTCAATTTTCTTGATTTATTAAGGCATTTTTGTGCCCCATCATGTGGGCTATCTTTGAAAAGATCAATGTGCATTTGAAAGGAATGTGTATTCTGCTTCTTTGGGGTGAAATGTTCTGTAAATATCCATTAAGTCTATTTGACCTAGAATATCATTCAGTGTCTCAATATCCTTGTTTATTCTTTGTTTGTTTATATTACTTTTAATCAAAATTAAATTCTAGAGTCACGAGAACAAGTTTAGGAAAGTCTTTCCATTTGGAGCAAACACTCAAATCTCCAAAATTTCAAAAATTGATTGCCCTCTAAAGGTGGTATATTCCCCATCATGAGAAGTCTTTAATCATAGCTCTGACGATCTAACAGCAGGACTGATATAGAAGGGATCCTGCACTGGATACGAAGGAACAGGAAACAGAGTTCTCTGACTCTTGAGACTAACACTGAGATACGGCAACTTTTATATTCTGAATTGATGTGAATGCTACACAGGAGTTTTCATAACAGATGCCTATCATATGACGTCCCTCTGTAAAAAGGAAATTGAAGGTCAGGAAGCTGTGCTTTTCCTGAGGGCATGCTGAATATTGGAAATCTTAGGGCTGTGTGTCTCTCTCTATTTGGCTGTAAAAAGGAACCTCAGAGCTGAGTATTTTCACCAATCTAACAAGTATGTTCTCATTTTGTCCCAGTTATTAATTATTAAATTGATTCTTTGCTCGGGTCTAATTTTATCATTTAGTTGATTTGTATTCTTTTGAGCCTTATAAAAACACTTTTTGAAAGGGTGTCTTCACGTAATATTTATTGAAGACAAAAAAGGTTTTATGGTACTTACTACTAACAGTAACTGTTAGTATAGTTTTGTGTGTATCTCAATCTTATAGTAAACTATAATTGATTAACAAAAAATTTTTCTTTTCAAGACTGGAGGCCACATACATTCTAGTGTTATTACTGAAATCTCGAGGCTGTGGATATAATATATAGCTATTGATGTAATACAGTATATGGGCACAGCCTATGACTCAATACCTATATAATCCCTTCTTAATACAGATGATACTAATCCACAAAATCATCTCTGGGCTAAATCTCTCTGGAATAGAAGATAAGCTAGATACTGGATTTTCCTCTAGTTACTCATTTTTCCTTTCCTTACTAGTAATTTTTGGTCAAAATATACTAAGTATACTTTGCTTATTACCCAGAAAAGAAATTGAAATCCACATGTTTATTCTCTCCTCTTTTGCATTAGTAATCTGGATTATAACACACATTCCACCATTTCATTCTGAACACTCAGAAAATGTTATAATGGTTAATGACCATTTCAAAATTGATAAAATAATGATGCCCAAGAACAACATAAGAAAAATGAGAGAAAATAAGCATGGATATTTTAATTTGAAAGTAAGGTATTGAAAATATAGAATAATAAGTTTGTTAAATGAACTGAGTAAAAATGCACTGCTTTAAGAATATGTCAATCTTAAGTGGCCATCAACTTTAGACTGGTGTATATATATAGATTGTTATATATGAATATCAAGATAACCACAAACCAGAAGCCTGTAATAGACACACAAAAGAATTCTAAAAGGGCTCCAAACACAACACTAAATAAAGTCAACAAATCAGAAAGGAAGAGAGCAAGAGAAAAAGAACAGAAAAAAAACCTACAGAAACAAACAAAAAATGGCTATCATCAACAAGACAAGAAATAACAAGTGTTGAAGAGGATGTAGAGAAAGGGAACACTCATTCACTACTGGTGGGAATGCACACGAGTACAGCCACTATGGAACACAGCATAGCAGTTCCTCAAAAAAATTGAGAACAGAGTTATTGTATGACCCACCAATTTCCTCTTCGGAGTACTTACCTGTAAACTCAAAAACATTTATTCACAAAAATATATGTACCATATGTTCATTCCAGAACTATTCATGGTGGGCAAAACATGGAAACAACCAAAGTGTCCTTCAATAGATGATAGGATAAATAAGATGTGGTACATATATACTAAGGAATACTACTCAGCCATAAGAAAAGATGAAATAACTGCCTTTGCAATAACAAGGATGGACCTTGAGATTATGATGCTAAGCAAAATAAGTCAGCCAGGAAAAGCTAAGAACCGTATGATATCACTCATATGTGGGATATAAAACCAAAACTCATAGACACAGATGACAGTATGGTAGATACCAGAGGGAAGGGGGTGGGACACTAAAGGGTAAAGGTGACCAAATATGTGGTGACAGAAGATGACTTGACTTTGGGTGGTGGGCACACAATGCAATCTATAGGTCATGTTATCATAGAAATGTACACTCGAAACCTACATGATCCATTAACCAATGTCACCCTAATAAACTTACTTTTAAAAATAAAAAAAAAAGCAACGAAGTGGAGACAGGGAACATACCTCAAAATAATAAAGGTTATATATGACAAATCCACATCATACTCAATAGTGAAAAGCTGAAAACTTCCCTCTAAGATTCGGAATAAGACAAGGATGTCCACTCTCACTTTTATTCAACCAGTACTGTAAGTCCTAGCCACATCAATCAGACAAGGAAAAGAAATAAAAAGCATCTAAACTGGGAAAAAAGAAGTAAAACTGTCAGTATTTGCAGATGACATGACATTATATAGTGAACCTTAAAGATTCCACCAAGGAAAAAAAATTAGAATGAATTAAGTTGTAGAATACAAAATTAATATACAGAAATCTGTTGTGTTCTATATGGAAATTAAGAAACCACCTTAAAAAGTAAGTAAGATAACTACCCCATTTACAATTGCATGTAAAAGAATAAATACCTAGGAATAAATAAATTTACCCATAGGTAAAAGGCTCATAACTCAAAAATTATAAGACACTGAGATGAAATTGAAGATGACACAAATAAATGGAATGAGATACCATTTAATATCATTGATGGGAAGAATTAATATTGTTAAATATTAATATATCTATACTGTGCACAGCAATATACAGATTCAATGCTATCTCTACCAAAATATCAATGGCATGTTTCACAGTACTAGAAGCAATAACCCTGAAATTTGGATGGAACTACAAAAGAGCCCAAATAGCCAATGCAATAATGAGAAAGAAGAACAAACCTGTAGTTATCTCAGTCTCTAACTTCAAACTATACTAAAAAGACACAGTAATCAAAAAAGGATGGTACTAGCATAAAAACAGACACATAGATCAATGGAACATAATAAAGAACCCAGAAGTAAACTCAAGGTTATATGGTCAATAAATCTTTGACAAAGGAGGCAAAAATATGCAATGTGGCAAAGACAGTTTCTTCAGTAAATGGTGCTTGGAAAACTGGACAGCTACATGAAAAAAATGAAAATGGATCATTTTCTTATAACATATAGAAAAATCAACTCAAATAAAGATTTAAGCTTAAGACCCAAAACAATTAAACTCCTATTGTAGAAGAAAACATACACAGTAAGCTCTTTGATAGTGCTTAGCAATATATTTTTTGATATTGTCTCCTCAGGCAAGGGCAACAAAAACAAAAATGAACACATGGAAGTAAATTAAACTAAAAAGCTTCTGCATAGCAAAGAAAACCACCAACAAAATGAATAGGCAACCTACTGAATGCAAATTATATATTTGATAGGGGTTATAGTGAAAATATATAAATAATTCATGCAACACAATATAAAAAACATTTGATTAATAAATGGATAGAGAACTGAACAGACATTTCTCTATAGAGGGCATACAGATGGCCAACAGACTATGAAAAGATGCTCAACATCCCTAATTATCAGGTTAACGCAAATCAAAACCACAATGAGATGTTATCTCACATCTGTCAGAATGGCTATTATCAAAAAGAAAAAAATAAGTGTTGGCAAGGATATAGAGAAAAAGGACCCACCCCACACTGTTGGTAGGACTGTAAATTGGCACAGTCCCTATGGAAAAGAGTATGGAGGTTCCTTAAATATTAAAAGTAGAACTTCCACACAACCCAGCAATCCCACTTATGAGTATTTATCCGAAGAAAGTGGAAACACTAATTTGAAGAGATGCATGTACCCCTATGTTAATTTGTTCATTACAGCACTATTTACAATAGCCAACATATGGAATCAACTTGTGTCTGTTGATCAATACATAAATAAATAAAGTGGTGTGTGCATACAAATATAATGTTATTTGATCAGTTGTAAAATTTTGCTATTTGTGATGACACGGGTGGATCTAGAGAATATTATGCTAAGTGATATAACTCAGACAAAGGAAGACAATAACATCATTTCACTTACATGTGGAATCTAAAAAACAAGACAAACAGAAACAGACTCCCAGACACAGAGGTCAAGCTGATGGTCTGGGGTGGGGGTGGTAGGAGGATGGTTCAAAAGGTGAAAGGGACTAAGAGGTACAAACTTCCAGTTATGAAATAAATAAGTCATGGGCATATAAAGTACAGCATAGGGAGTATAGTCAATAATATTGAAATAAGTTTGACTCATGACAGATGATTACTAGAGTTATCATGATGATCACTCGATAAGGTATGTAAATGTTGAATCATTATGCTGTATAACTGAAACTAATATAATATTATATCATTGATATTTTAAAAAACGTTAAATAAGCATTAGAGGAACAAAATATAACAACGGTAAGAGCAGGAAAAATTAGAGTATCCTATGTAACCCTAACTCTTTCTCAATTCATAAAGCCATGAAATAACAAAAAAGCATTGTCCTTCTTATGATAAGTAAATTAGTGTAGAAATTTAAAACATGCCCTCAGTATACCAAAAAGTCAGAAATATAATGGCTGCATACCTAGGACAAAATAACCAGCAGACACCACAACACAAAAGAGACAAGGGCCTGCTTTAGAGGTCGGAGCATTTGGTGGGAGAGCTGCTTAGGTCAGGTGAAGATCAGATAATCAAAGGTAGAAGGACAGTGCAGCACGGATGTCACCCCCTGTGTGCTGGACATGCTCAAAACAGTTGCCATAGGCAAAGAAGGAGTGATCCATGGAGAACAGGGCCTTAGCCAGCTACTGATGTTCAAGAGATCAAATTTCCTAAACAGAACAAGTATAATCGGCAGAACTATTATAATATTCTTTGTGTTTAAATTAAAAGCTGTATGCATAAAAGAGAAAAAGCCAGAGATCTTGTGTGTGGGGCGAGGGGGGGCAGTTATAGGATAAAAACAAAAACTCATACAATGGGATGAATAATTGTTTCATTTATTTATTTAAGACAGAGAATGGAAGGATAGAGAGAAACATCGATTTGTTGTCCCACCCATTCATGCATTCATTGGTTGATTATTGTATGTGCCCCGACTAAGGATCAAACCAACGACCTCGGGGCACTGGAACAATGCTCCAACCGAGCTACCTGGCCAGGGCAATGAATAATTTTTTAAAGAGTATTTCATAAGAGTGATCTAAATAATTTTCCCAGAGACTAAAAAGAAGGAAAGAGAGTGATGAAAAAGATAAATAATTTAGAGACTACAGTGTAATTTATTAAGAGTACTAAGAGAGAAAAAAGAATACTGAAAAATAAATGAAAATTTCTGATAGTTGAAAACTAATCATTTAAAATGGCCAATAAGTGAAGAAAATGAATGATAAAAATAAACAACATGCAGACCCAATCCGCAGAAATTTCTTGGTTCCAAGAATAAAGAAAAGATTGTAATTGTTACCATGGAGGAAAAACAAACTACTTACAAAGAATGAGAATCAGTTTGGCATCAGACTACTTACCAACTACAACAGACAAAGCAAGAGCTTCTGGTACTGACCAAACATATGACTCAAATATGAAATCAAAATAAAGGCATTTTAGGACATACCATGATTCAAACTGTATGGCTTCAATAATTGTTCAAAGGAAGTTCTGCAACCAAAAAGCAATTACGATAGAGGAAGGATTAGGGCACAAGGTACAGTGCTAAGTAATTAATTCAGGAAGTTGAAGGTTAAGTCTAAACTCCACATGATATCAACATGAGAGAAGTGAGGAGCTGAAAAAAACAAAATTGTACTAATGCTCTTATTTAATTTTGTGGGAAGAAATACATACAGAGTAACTCCAGGTCACTGTGCTTTCTTTGTCCTCTCGGGAAAAGACAGATCCCACTGCCCACCCCTAGAATGTGGGGCTGGCCTCTTCAGACTCACAGAATGTGGCAGATGTGATCCTAGAAGGCCTTGCAGCTTTGCCTTTTGGAACCTTGAGATCATTATGCTATGAAAGAGCTTAAGATGAAAAGATGCCATGGAGACAGAGGCCCATGGATCCTAGTGACTCCAGCCAAGATCTCAGAACATGTAAGACAGGCCACCTTAGAAAGTGCCCTGACTAACTGCTGACCACAGCCACCTGAACAGGCCCAGGCAAGACCAGCAGATGAACCTCCTTGCATCCTACAATTGTGAGAAATTAAAAAATCACTGAACCACTTAGATTTAGGATGACTTGTTACAAGATGAGTAAGTGATGCTAACACAACCACGAAGACAGGAAATGAGGGTGAAGAAAAAATAATGTTTTTAAGTATTGTAAGATATAAAAAATTAAATTTTATATGCTGAATTACCTTATAAATATAATTTAGTCAATGAATTACTGATTTTTCACTTCTGTACTACACTATAAATTGTGTTATTGAAAGTATAAAGATGAGTAAGACTCTGACCTCTAATTCAATTTACAGTCTAAAGGGAAACAAGACAAATGAACAAACCACAATAAAATGCAACTTGAGATAAACAAGGCACTGAGAGCTCAAATACAGAAGGCAGGTGCTCAAAGAAGGGTTTCAAAAGGCATGCATAAAAGGGAACACTATTCCAGGCGCAGCAGAAGGATCCAGGTGGGGAAAAGCCCACCAATAAAGCATTAATTAAATTAAGATTTTGTATTTAAAAATTTGCTTTAGGTTCAATAGATTTCTCAAAAACGTCCCTAGACTGTTGTTTTATATAATTTGCAATTAAGGACATGGTAAGTTGTATCAAATCTCAAGATGTTTAAATAAAAGATTTGTTTTTATGATAGTTTTTCAAATCACATGCTAGTGTTAACAAAGATTAAAGACTAATAAAATCACTAGCACTTCACATTCGGGGATTTAGAGATATGGTAATTTATAAGTGAATTACTAGGAGCAATAAAAATAAAGTAAAATTGTTTAATTAAGGATTTGACATTTAAAATATTAATAAGGGTGTTTTAAACATAAAATATATACAGTCTAGTAACAACCTGCTGCTGCCTTATACAGTGGTTGTCTTTTTCGTTCATGATATTGATTTTTCTTTTTATATGAAGTAGCTAAATGATTTTTCAGTGTCTTGGGATTTACACTGCCTAGCACAAAATAATCTAGAAGTGCTGTATTATACTTTTTAGAATGCCTGCATTAGACTTCTACTTAAATTATAAATTTGTAATTTGAAGGGTATAATTTAAAATTTAAAGTTCTCAAAGTCATGTTCCATGGCTACTTCTAGTATGTCAAAAACAAGGTCCCTATGGCAAGTCTGGAAAATACTGCAGGGCACCCTTCCTCTTAAAAGATTCCTAAATATCTTGTTAAAGTGTGACCTGCAAACCAGTTATACTGGCAGCAGTTTAGACCTTGTAAAAAATGCAGAATTTTAGGCCTCACCAGCACCTACTATATCAGAATCATCATGTAAATAAAACCCCGGTATTTTTTTCACAATTTTTTATTGTTGTTCAAGTACAGTTGTCTCCATTCCCCCACCACCAGCCCCCATCCAAGCCATCCTCACTTCCCAACCTTGATCCTACCTCTTTGGTTTTGTCCATATGTCCTTTATACATGTTCCTGAAAACCCTTCCCCCTTTCTCCCCCATTATCCCCTCCCACTTCCTCCTTGGTTACTGTCAGTTTGTACTTAATTTCTATGTTGCTGGTTATATTTTGCTTGCTTCTTGTGAACCTATGCACCCCAATATTCATAGTGGCACAATTTACAATATCCAAGTACCAGAAGCAACCTAAGTGCCCATCAGTAAATGAATGGATCAAAATCTAAGGTACATTTACACAATGGAATACTATGCAGCAGAAAGAAATAAAGACCCCTGGTGTCTATACACGCCTTCAAATTTGAGAGGCAGTGGTATAGAGCATTTTAAAGACTTTAAGAGATCTTAAAGTGAACTTATTTAATCTTATTTAACTCAGTATCTCACTAATTTGACCTCCACTCTTTTTGAGGTCAACCCATTAAAATTCTGAGGAACATACTTTAGGAAACCGCACAATATAATAATCATTGTTATAAATGAGCAAAAGTAGCTAGAAAGAGGTACTGTTCTATCCTTCACAATTAAAATTTGGGCCTCCCCATCTTTTCCAATGTCAGACTATTAAAAGAAAAACACTAAGTATTTTTAAGAATATGATACAAAAAATTAATTTTTCAATAAAGATTTCTCCCCAAAAAATTAAGTACAAAATTGTGCTTGGATTATAAGTTGGATACTGATTACACAGAAAACTTAGTTTCTAAATGAAGGAATGAATAAATGATTTTCCAGGAAAAAAAAACTAAGCCTGCACCAGGACAGGTGCACATTTTAATTATATTTTTCAAGCTTGCATCATGAACATTCAGTTGAAATAGACTAAGACCATGGTACATACTAGTAATTTGGTTTTGGAAATCAACTCTCCATCTGGGACTTAGGTAGGAATCTGCCTAAAACATGTCCAGTTCAAGACAGATGTTAAGCTGCAAAAGATGCTTTATTAAAAGCATAGGTAAAAGTTAAGTTTTGAATTGGAGTATCATAAACACCATTAACTTTATACCTGTTTAAGTCACGTATTTTTAAGTATATTTTATTGATTATGCTCTAACGTTTGTCCCAAATTTGTCTCCACTATATCCCCCTCCGCCCCACACCCCCCATCACCAGCATCCCTCCCTGCCTTAGATCAGGTCCATGGGTCGTACATAGAAGATCTTTAGCTTCTCCATTTCCTATACTATTCTTAACTTCCCTGTCTGTTTTGTACCTACCATACATACTTCTCATGCCCTGTACCTTTTCTGCCATTCTCCCCTCCCTGCTGATAACCCTCCATGTGATCTCCATTTCTATGAATCTGTTCTAGTTGTTTGCTTAGTTTGTCTTTGTTTCTCTTTTTTAAGTTCAATTGTTGATAGTTGGAGCTTGTTATCATTTTACTGTCCTTAGTTTTGATCATCTTCTTTTTTTTAGTAAGTTCCTTTAACATTTCATATAATAACAGCTTGGTGATGATAAATTCCTTTAACTTGACCTTATCTGGGAAGCACTTTATCTTCCCTTCCATTCTAAATGAAAGCTTTGCTGGATAGACTAATCTTGGATGGAGGTCCTTGCCTTTCATGGCTTTGAATCCTTCTTTCTAGCTCCTTTGTGCCTGCAAGTTTTCTTTGGAGAAATCAGCTGATAGTCTTATGGAAACTTCTTTGCAGGTAACTCCTTTTCTTTTGCTGCTTTTACTATTCTCTCATCTTTTATCTTGGGTAATTTAATTATGATGTGTCTTGGTGTGTCGTTCCTTAGGTCCAATTCCTTTGGGACTCTCTGAGCTTCCTGGACTTCCTAGAAGTATGTTTCCTTCCCCAGATTGGGGAAGTTTTCTTTCATTATCTGTTCAAATAGTTTTTGATTTTTTGCTTTCCTCTTCTCCTTCTGGCACATCTATGATTCGGATGTTGGAACATTTAAAGTTGTCCCAGAGGTTCCCAAGCCTCTCCCCATTTTTTTGAATTCTTATTTCTTCATTCTGTTGTTATTGAATGTTTATTTCTTCCTTCTGGTCCAAACTGTTCACCTGAGTTCTGGCTTCCTTCCCATCACTGTTGGTTCCCTGTGCATTTTTATTTCATTTTGCATAGCCCTCACTTCTTCCTCTATTTTGCATCCTTACTCAATCATTTCTGTGAGCATCCTGATTACCAGTGTTTTGAACTCTGCATCTGACAGGTTGGCTATTTCCTCTTTGCTGTGCTCTTTTTCTGGATTTTTTATCTATTCTTTCATTTGGGACATATTTCTTTGTGTTGGTGTACCTGATATGCTGTAAGGGGCGGAGCCTTAGGTATTTGCCAGGGAGGGGCAACCCACATTGCTGTGTGGTGATGCTGTATATGGTGGAGGGGTCCAGGAGGGAACAATGCCACTTGCTCAGCTCTTGCCCCATTTTCAGTCACTTCCCCTGCTACCCACAAGCAAATTGGGTCCTTCTGGTGCTGATTCCCAGGTGGGTGGGTTTGTGTATGTTCTATGTCCCTGTGGGTCTCTCCAATGAACTCTCCTGTGAGGATGGGAGTTTTTCCCACTGCCACAATCCCCACATGTTTTTACAGCCAGAGGCTTTTGAGGGTTAGTTTCCTACAGTGGAACCCTGGGTTGCACCGTTTGTCTCTCCCCCGAGTTGTTCCTCCCCGCTTACCCACACACAAATATGGGACCTCCAGGTCTGCCATCAACCGCCTTGCCCATTGCCTTGATGCTGTCCTCTCCACCCTTGCTTCCCATCTCCACTCTTCCTACCAGTCTGAATGAATGTTTATTCTTTAACTCCTTGGTTATCTGACTTCCATACAGTTCGATTTTTGGGAAGTTCTAGTTGTTTTTTGTTTCTAAATTTGTTGTTATCCTTCTTTTGGTTATGTGAGGAAGTAAAGCATATCTACCTACCCCTCCATGTTGGCCAGAAATAGTCTGTTTAAGTCACTTTTAACAATGCTGATTTAAATAATGATACATCCAATCATCTCCAATGTCTTAAGTAGCTCTTTATGGAGAAAAAAAGAAAATTCTAGATTTAAAAAGGCATTAAAGAATAAAGTATATAGATAAACAAATGTAAAACAATCCTTTCTGTTCATGTCTTTGGCAACCTGAAGTTAGAGAAATGATGGTTATCTTCCTGTTTCCTTTAATCAGTTTAGATTCTGTATGCCTGATACCATATTTTGTTTTCAAAAAGACAAACACATTTTCCCATTTAACATCTCCAAACAGCTTTGTAAAGGAAACAAAAGAAAAAAATATCAACCTTACAATGCCTCTAGAATTTTGTTCTTGACAGATGGAGCATGCAGTGGACTACATTGCAATTTCCTATTCTGTATATACTGAATATTTCCTATACTGTTCTGTATCCCCTGACCATATACTGGAGGTTCAGTAAGGGCAGGGATGATTTTCATCAGGATCAGCACTGTATTTTTGAAACCAATAAACATGCCTGAAACATGGTAGGTGATCATTAAGAGTTTGTTCAGTGAAAGAATGAAACAAACTGAGAGAAGAATGACAACAAATCTGTGTTGCCATTGAAATAGCTTTTATATGCCAGGTAGTGTGAGGTTTCAGAACCATCAAGATGCTGAAGGAGCTCTAAGTCTAGCAAGAAAGAATAAAAATAGTGTGAAAACTGCACCAGTAAAGATGTGTAAAACATACCACAGTAGGAGAGTCATCAGAGAAGATGAGAGTTACAACAAAGAATGAGAAGTATAAAATATCACAATGTGTTGCCTTTAGAAAATACTAACAGTATAAACTTGGGGTTGGGAGGAGGAGGAGGAGGAAAAAAGAAGAAAAAAACTCTGGAGATTAGAAGATGAAGGAACCATGAGGACAGGGAAAGAGATGGATTACTTAATGTGACGGTGCAGGTTGAGGCAACAAATTTGACTGAATCAGGCCACTGCCCCAGTGAAGGTGGTATCGTGGCCTGGAGTTAGAAAACATCGGAGGAGAAGACAACAGAAGTGGTAAAACATATAAAAGAACTAAAAAGCAACTATGGGGAGAAGGGCAACTTCATTTAAGAAGACTTCAAAAAGAAGACATCATGCAAAACCTGTAATAGAAAACATTTTTTCCTCTATTATTTACATGCTAAGTTATGGTGATTACTCTGATCCTAGGAAACCTTGTCCTTCATTTCCAGGTGGCCTGTTAAAGGAGAATACAAGGAAGTTCTCTAATATCACGACTCTCCTTGCTTCAATATTTTCACAGGGCATATCCAGATGCAACGGGGAGCTGCTCCTCAAAACCCGGAGAGACAGCAAACTGGACTGCTCCCAGAAGAAATTTAGAAAAATCAATTAACTAAGGATAATACTGAATATGGGTGGGAAAAAACTGAGTCAGTAAATGTATTTGCCTAAAGAACTTTATAAAATAATCAAGGAAAAGGCTACAGCATCCAGAACAGAAGCAGAATTTACTTATGATCTATTGTAATTACCGTCTGAATTGGAGAAGAGAACAGTCAGTATGCAGCACAGGGAAAGAAAACCTACATCCTGGCCTTGAGGAAGTAAAAAAAGTGAGATATTTTGCTCTAAGGGACAGAAACAGTCTTGAAATGAAATCTCTTGTGAAACTATCTCTCTACCTTTGACAGGATTCTAGGTTCAACAGTTATCTAGATACCAGAAGGGAGAAGCCTATTTGGCAAACATGAACATCTTGGTTATTGTCAATTAATAAATTAGCAGTTTGGTTGATATATTAGTCCCACTTCTTAGAACTGTAAAGCTGAGGACAAGGTCCTGCAGTGACCCTGAAGCTCTGTGATGTTATTTTGGGGAGGCCTTGTCTCCACCAATAACTGTTCAATCCAGCTGAATGGTCATTCCAATTCAGAAATTTAAGAACAAGTTAACACAAAACTCCCAAATGAAAAGGTTAGTCACTATGAGTAACATACATCTATTAGTCACTCTAGAACAGGATGAAAACAGCTCCATATTGAGCTGCTTAGGACAGTTTACGTGGCAACCGATCCACAATTTTCCACCACTGCTGTGCTTGCACTGTGATTCTACAACGAGTGTTAATTAGAGTCAATTCTTTCAATATTCACTAGTTTAAATCAACTTTTGTAAAACCATGCCTTAATTCTGGGGTATCATTTATGTCTAATAACCAGTTTAAAATTTGTGCTTTCAGAAAACAGTGCATTTAATTATCTAAAGTGCAAACGATTTCAAAACCTCTTCAGGACAGTATGGTTCAGTATTCCACACACCCTACCCAGAAAGCACCAGACAATTATCTCTGTTTTGGAGTAGAGCCTGAACTCGTTACAATTCACAGTGCTTTGTGTGTTTCTCGTCTCGGCACCCCAGGGTACAGATGCACACAAATCCGTATACAGGAGTGGGCACAGGTAGGTTTACAGTTTTTCATGTGGAAAGCCATGCAGGTTACAACTATTACAATAGCTTTATTAACTCAAAAGACTGTCACAGTGCAACTGTAAACCTACTTTTGCCCAACTCTGGATAACAGTCTAGAATTGTCTTCAAATTTGTAATAAGCAACTAGAAAACTTCCTCACAACCAGTGAATCATAACACTGTTTAAAAGATCCTCACCTGAGGATACGTCTTCATTGCTTTTAGAAAGAGAGGAAGGAGGAAAGAGAAACATTGGTAGGAGAGAAAAACATTGACTGGTTGCTTTTTCATATGCACCCCAACCAGGATCTGAACCCTCAACCAACATATATGCCCTGACCAGGAATCGAACCTGCGATCTTTCACTCCAAAAGATGATGCTCTAACCAACTAAGCCAGGGAGAATCCTAACATTTTTTAAATTAAGATATCATTTATACCATACCATTTCTATGGGCTTGAATACAATCCAGTTTTACGATTAAAAATGCTTTACTCAGGATTTTTTTTACAACACCCAATGGGACTGATTCAGAGTGAGTATCTATTTTGATTAGCTTGCACTTACATATGCTATTTCACTTATAAAATTTAAGTGGCATGTCATAGTCAGATGAAAGGTAAATAAATGTTTTCTGTATGAAAGTTTGAACAAAAATAAAATTGCAAAACAGAAATGTTGCACTTTAAAATGTCTTCCTAAGTGTTCCTGGGTGTCTCTGTCTCTCTGATATAAATACAATTACTCATTTATTAACTAAGCAAATGTTATTCATCAGACAAACAGTACATTAAATTTTTCAAAGTTACAGCACATTCTCCAAATTTACTCATTTCTTCCAAAGGGTAGAATATGTGTTTGTTTTAGAGTACTGTTAAGTTTCAGCATTCAAATAAAATTGTGTATCTCAAAGTAACCAAAAGGACAGTTTTGATTACAATATGTATGGAAAATAAAGACCATCAACTTAAAGGTTCTGTGATGACTGGTTAGTAGAGTCCTTTAATATGGGCTTTACAGATGTCTGGACATTCTCTCTCTCCTACGTTTTCTCTTAGAGATCCTCCCTCAACTCACTCCATCTCACAGCAGTCTTCCCTGACTGGACTTTGAAATATGAAAAATGGAAAGGGAACAATGAGAGTAAATATAGTAGTACAGAGCACTAAAGAAATCAGAAGCAGCCCTGGCTGGTGTAGCTCAGTAGATTGAGCGCAGGCTGCAAACCAAAGGGTTGCTGGTTTGATTCCCAGTCAGGGCACATGCCTAAGTTGCAGGCCAGGTCCCCAGTGGGGGCCACGTGAAAGGCAACCACACATTGATGTTTCTCTCCCTCCCTTCCCTTCTGTCTAAAAATAAATAAATAAAAATCTTAAAAAAAAAAAAAAAAGAAATCAGAAGCAAAAGTTATGTGGAAGTTAGGGAGGTGACCCTCTGAACATATTTGTCCCCAAACTGTGGCCATGCTTGTTAGCAGCAGTGCCCTCTCAACACAGTCCTCTAGATGGTACTATGTTCATGTCTGCAATCAGCTGTTTGAGGCTGGGGAAGTGGAACTGGCCCCTCCACCCACTCGCTCCCACGGCTTCAGCCCCAGACTTTCGGCTGCTTCTTGAGTACAGCCACTGTACCTCCTGTCCTATCGAACTCCGCAAGCAAGCCTAAAACCAAGTTCACTGCCTTTCGCTTCACCAAACCATTTCTTCTTTCTACACACATATATTTTGAAAGTGCCTCATCCTTAAGAAGGCACTCCTCGATGTGTTCTGCAATTATCCTTTTTGGGGGGATGACTCACTCCTCTAGCCCCAACTAATCTAGTTAAAGTCTTAACAATGCACGATGCTCATTTCCACCCACTTTTATCTGTTCCTTAAAATACCCCCTCATTTATTTACACTTAAATTACTTGAAACCAGAATCCCTGTCTTCTATGTCGGTATTTTCTTTGGTGTCCAACACATGTGCTGGGGCATGCCATATAATTCCTGCTGACAGAACTGGTTCTACTAAGTGAGGAGGAGCTGAAAACAGAAACCAGTACTCCACTGCTATGCTTACTGAAAAAATGTTTAATATGTTAGACAGCTCATATTCAAAGCACCACTGAACAAACTGCTTCCCTAAAGAAGTCTTTTGTTTAGTAGTTGGCACTAAAAATGTCAGAAAGAATCAGATTTCGTTTTCAATTTTCCTAGTTAGGGAACTTGTTTCTTATCAAGTGAGGATTTTGACTTTCTTAAAAGGAAGAACTTAGGAAAATAACCACAAATCAAGGAAGCTACATTCCAATTGCAGAAGATTAACACAATTTATGTCATGATGTAGTCACATGGGTATTTCTAAATTCTAGGCTGCAGTGCTAGTGTATAACTGAAGTGTCTTTTTAATGAGACCCAATAAATCAGAACTATGATTATCATAGTAATCTAGAAATTTTATCAGTATTGATTTTGTCTCAATATACTGAAACATCACCTAGTCAGATTAAATGGGCAGGAAAATGAAGGACTGGATTACTCCACATTTGAGTAACATGTTTTTATTATTGCTAATAAAAATATAGGTATCAGTGCCCTGATTTAATGAATAGATCAAAAGCAGTATGTAGTGATTCTAAAAGTGTGGTAAAATATCTCAAAGACTACGCTTACATGTCTTAAAATTTTGTTACTTTTTTTTGCTTAATTTCATTTATTCAGAATGCAAAAATAATTTATGTATTAAAATGAACTGATCAAAAACTCATAATCAGAATGTAAATTAATGTAACATAATCAAACCTTAAAAATAAGTATTGCATATAAAATACTGTCCCTAGATGCATTTTGGTCATGTTAATTGGAGAGGGAGGGGAGGAAGAGACTTGCCTTTATTAATCTGAAGATTAATCATAAACTGTGATTTGAAGTTCACTGATAGGCATGATAGGGATATGCTCGCATTTCTCTTAGATTCCACAGAGAATTACCTAATGCCATCTGAAAGGTGGAACAATCACCAATAAAGTATGGCATTACAGATCATAAATAAGTAATGACTGATAAATATTTAGAACCCTGGCAATGCACAGAAAGAGAACACGTGTTGGACGACTTCTCACAGCCACCCTAGAGTCTCTCTGCAATTAAAGTAATAGTGTGAATATAAACTTTTGATGCCCAATCAGTCCAGTAGGATTATGAAGTCTGTGTCAAAACTACCATCTGTTCACATGAAAGTGTGGACCCTCACAAATCCTAAGAATGACAGCGGCAAATATAATTTTGAACATCAGAGGTACCATGATAAATAACACATTTAATTTAATTTAACGTTTGGTGAAGATGGTAGAAAAGGCAATATGCTCATTTTATACCCCAACAATTCTCTCCTTTTTCTGAGAGACTGCTGCTATTCTGAGAGCAGCTAGGTCTCTCATTATCTACCTACATATCAATTATAAACTACCACAAAATAGCAGAATCGTCAGTGGAAATTAGCGATTGCCTATGACATGCAGTGCTTTCTAACTCTCCCCTACTGGCATCCTCACTTCTATTTTCAGTGCCTCACATGGAATATCTAAAGCATAAAATGCTCTTTGGGTGGGGGAAACTGGGTGTGCCTGTTTAAGGAGAAAGCCAGTACACACCATGTGGTCTAGTAAAACAAGCAGAAGTGGAGAAAGTCTATTATTGGGAATGGATCCAGGAAGTTTTCAAGAGGATGAAGCTCACCATGGAGAGATCTGGGCTCACATTACACAGCAGCATTCAACTAGCAACAAAGATTTAGAGAGCTTGTCCTAGTAACTCACATTCAAGAAAGTCTCTGAACCCCACAGCCCCAAACATCAGTCTTTTTATTTGTTCAAGAAAATATATTTCCTCTGCTCTTTTGATACCTGTGAGAGAAACCAAAGAAGTTTGAGGGAGACATCAATGTTTTAAACTTCAGTAATCTGATGGTCACAAAAAAATTGAAAAATACTAAACTACCGGTAACCAAAAAGCCTGTTCCTCTGTTAAAACCTGCAATTCATCCCCCACAAAAGGAGAGTTTTTCCAAATGAAGCAATTTAAGCAAGGGAGCAAACTGAGAGAGTGTCAGATGAAACACATCTAAGTTAGTTTCCAGGATAGTGTCATGTTGCCATAACTGAGTCCCAGTTTCACAGCACTCTGTTGATCTTCCCCATTGTGATACCTAAACCAGCTGGTTTTCAATTTACTTTCGACTAACAGCTGCCATGAGCATCTACTGAAATTACATCACAACAAAGCCACTCCCAGTAATAGCATAAACTCATTTCATACCTTCACAGTGGTCAGTCACATAGAAACATTGAGGAACACAGGTCTCTCTGCAGACCTGAACTCCCATATTCTGAATCAACATGACATATCACCAAACATTTGTGGTATTCATGGTATTTATGATATCAATCAATCTATGTGCAGTACTGCAAAATATATGGATTGTGATAAATGCATAGAATATGAAAATATCCAAGTGCTGGACATGTCGCTTTGACCTTCAAAGCAAAAATAAAAAGAAATTAATAAAGTAAGAAAGAGCAAAATAGCCTATGACCAGATGGAACAGGCTTTATGTAGTCCAGAGAAACCACTCAGCCTTGCTCCTCTCCTGACTTCTGTGATACCGTACTGCTATTTGTGAGAGAAGAAGTAGTGGCAACACCTCATCAGACCATGTCCTCTAAAGTGAGTACAACCATGAAGACCATGAACTAGATATTGTACTTTCAGAACTTAGCCATTCCTTTATTAAGCACTTTTGATTTCTCTTCCCTGATCAAAAGTAAAATATTAACCAGCAGTTGGCTGGCCCACCCATTCTGAAAGGATACAAGGTGAAATTATATCTACAGAAACTTCTTGACAACATTTCACATTAGCATTTTGGTCAGAGGAAAAAGGGAAAAGTTCCACTCCAGTGTTCCTCTTCTAATTCTCTTCAGAGTTTTAGACTATTCCAATTCAAAAAGTTTACCAAAAGGTTAAAAACAGACAAGTAACAACTGTGAAAAAATAATTATGTTAATTATTGAACAGGTTTCAAAAATAATCACAAAACAAATAGTCTTAAACATAGAAACTATTGCTAAGGAAGCCTTTATACCAAAGTCAAGAAGCACTTCTGTCACAAATGCCCAAGGTCACCAACACATATCTAAACATTTTTGTGGCTAAATTATGTAGTGGCAACATATACTTGAGGAATAATAAAAATAGCATCACAGAATTCTAGAAATGGGAAGGACCTCAAAGCTCATCTAGTTAAATGCTTTTCCAAATTCCTTATTTATTCTTAACCAGTTTTTTTCTAAATAACCTAGAGTAACATCAATACATTAAAAAAATAAAAGCAGGAGCAACAGGCTTCGTGGACCTCCATCTCCTCAACCACAGCCAGTCTGGAAGCTCCCCTGAGGAAGACTATTTAATTTGAAACCAAGAACCACACAACAGAGAGACAGGGGCACGCTGTGACCCAGGACACAAATTGCCCGGTCTTGCTAATGGGTCTGCTGGTTCTCAAGGCAGGGTTCTTTCAGTTGCAGCATCCGACCAAAGCAAGAGAATCGTGCAAGACAAATGAGTCACTGTCTTCATACCATGCAAGCTTTTAAAAACTCAAATTTCACAGTATAGCTTTTAGGACGATAGTTCAGATTTACTCTTTTCTGAACGTTTTAGTTAATGTTTCAGTAGGAGGACTGTTCGAACTCGCAGTTGAAGGATATGCCTCCTGAGTATTTCTGGTCTTCCCCAGAAGTGTTAAGTGGGCAGAGAGATAGGCCACAGCCACATGTCATGCCCCCTGTCCCACACTTGTACTTCAGGGACAACACCACTCTGACTTTCCCTCCTACTGACTCTAGTTGCTGTTCCAGGCCCTGGCATGCTCCGTTTCCAAGTCTTAGTCTCTTACCTCATACTGCTAAGTCACTTTATTTAACAGAACTCACTAACCTTGACCCTGACTATCCTCCTCCTGGTCATCCCATGACACGCCTTTCCCCCTCACCCACCCTGCTTTTTCATCTTAACACTTACCGCCACCTGATCTGTTTATCTCACGCCCTCCTCATCTCAAATATAAGTTTCGTAAGTACTATAATAAAGACTATGTTCACTAGTTATCAAAATCAAGAGCCATCAGCAGGCAGAGTACAGGAGAAGAACCTGAGTTTTGGTGAAGCCCTGGTCATATAACTAAGGTTCAATTTTCTCATTCCCAATACTTCCTAAGTCCTAGGTGTTCCTAAGGGTTTGCCTTTGGTTTATTTTTGTAGATCTACTTTGGTGTGGGGGTTGTGCATGGGGGGCATGGTAGAATCTTAAGGCTTTAATGATCAATTCTAGGCTAACCAGTAGAAATATGATTCTGGAGACCTGAGCTCAGTTCCAATTTTCATGTTTTCTGGCCATCAACATGGTGTCCTTCCAGACACTCAAACTTAGCATGCCCATAGCCCATTCCTAAATGTGAGGCTTACTGAGGACCTTTCTTTTCAGTATCTTAAACCATTCAAAGTAGTTATCTACTTCACTCTTACAATATCCTCATGAATTAAGTAGGAGCAGTATAGAAATGTTTTATAAGCTAGAATCCATGGAATTATGGTACTGGTGCAGGACAGAAATGGAACTCTCTCTTAATTTCTACCTGAAACCATTCTTAAACTCTTCTGTCCATTTCCTTCTGTGAAAAAAGCATCTTTGAGAACACCAATATGATGAATAGGTTGTTTGGCAATCTATAGTCACTTTTAATCTGTTATAATAAACAGCACAACCATCAAAAATGAAGCTGAAACATCACTGAAATTGCACTGAAATAATTGGAAAATGTAACACTGCATAAATATTCAATGTATTCATTACTTTGGGGACTATCATAATAAACTTGGGTAGAATGCAATAATAAAGAATTGAAAATTTCTACATATTTATAAGAATATACAAATAATATTTAACTTGCTATACACTTACATTCCAGATTAGCTAATAGTTTTTAAAAATATATATTTAGAAGATCATAAAACCAGCTTAAATTGTGAACACAAATAATCCCTAAAGGAACTTTTTAAAGTTAATACTACTTATTCCTGTACATAATTAAGTGTTACTAACAAGTAAGAGAAAAGCCTCCCACTCTTTCTAGTAGAAGGACTAAATTATCAGTGGAATATCCATCTCTCCAGAAGATAATCATGAGAATCAAATAAATGGTAAAGCTGATTAACCAGATTAACTCTCAGATATTCAGTCAGGTCAGCCAAGTTTTCAAGGAGTGACTCTATTATGTTGTGGGGAAATGGGCTCCTTGTATACTCATTTGCTCACCCCAACATTTATTGAGTGTCCACTATGTATCAGGGACTGGGCCATGTGCTTACCAGGAACCTATTTGTAGTATTGAGTTTCTACTATACTAACAGTTTAATAGTCATTGCAATGCTCCATTCACCACCTCTCAAATTATTAAACTAGTTAAAGTGCATATGGTCATTTATCAAGTAATACCAGTCATATTGTTGGCAGTAGACACACTTCAATCACAACAAGCAAACGGCAATATCCCGACAACAGCAAGAAAGGGAATATGGCTAAAAGACAACTTGAATTTTGTGAACCATAAAAGCTACAGTAAGCCTTTCTTACCTTCTCTATGTTCTCTTGTACCTTGAATTCATTATAATTGAAAATCATAAGACCACTATTTTCTAGAATTCTAACCAATGGTCCTGAGAGTGCAGTCTAGCAGATCACCAGCACCTACTGAATCAGGTATGCTGGGAGCAGAAAGAGCAGTCTGTGTTTCCTGTGCTTAACACTTCCTCCCGGGAGTCCCACACACAATAAAGGTTCCTAATCATTGTATCGAAATAACAAATCAGGGCTAATATAAAAAAAAAGTGCTTCATAATTTTGTGCATAAAGTGCAAACGCAGTGTCACTCTAAGGGAGGAGGTGCATAGGGGAGGGAAGAGGGGAAGGGCCTAGTTAAAAGGCAAGTATAAATGACACGTGGACACAGACAACAGGGTGGAGGCTGACCGTGGAAGTGGGGGAGAGGGAGTCGCGGGGGTGGGGGGAGGGAGCATGGACAGGGAAAATTGGGACAACTGTAATAGAACAACAATAAAAAGAGAGAAAAAATATTAAAGATCATAATTTCTTCTTAACTATAGGAAAAATGCTTTTACATGGTCAGTAATTAACTAAAAATTGTCATTTATTGGGCTTGGGATTAAAAATAGTTCAAAGTAAATGAGTGGTATAAGATCTGTCCAACTGACAAGATATCCATTTTAAAAAAGGAGGTATTTAAATACCTGGAATGTCCAAAATTTGAACAAAACTTTAGTGAGAAATATAAAATCTAAACTTAAAAAAATATTAAGAAATTACAAGTGTATCCCCTCTAAGTAAATGATTTCATAAAATATTACTTTACATTTAAGAATATAATGTCATTTAAAAAATTTATAAAATAACTTTCAATAGCAGGTTCTTTGAGTTGGCCGTTATAATTTGTTTATAGGTTATCACAATGTTTTTGAATCCTAAAACGATGAAATTAGAGGTAAACGGAGAATCAAGGGAGTGTGCAGCAGCTAAAGTGTTAGTTAGCTACCAATTAAATATGAAACAAGTTAAAGACAAAGCACTGAAATTCCTTCCGTCATATCTATAGGAGTTGACGTGCATTTACGAAATATCAGAAGCATAGCAAGTATAGTTAAAAACTTGGATATTGCTATCATCTGACAAATGTTTCCCAGAGCTGTTCCAATTCCTTCACATGTGTTATGGCTCAAAGTTTTAATTAAGTTGAAAAATTCCTAAGAGGGGAGGTCAAACTGGATTTATGCAAAACAGATGTGAATAGCAAAACCTAGGAGAGGTATAAGATAGGCCTTGAATCTTTAACACTTCTTACCAAGAATTCCCATGGCATTCTTAACCATATAAATAGAAGGCCACAGAGCAGAAAGTCTCAAGGATTTGTGCCAAAAGTTTATCTTAAGACAGGGATAGCTTACTATTCTTTGCTTTTATGAATGTCTACCTTCATTCTTACCCAAACCATCTCTAGCACACTGTAGAGGCTGTACCACTGGTAAACAAACTTTCTGAATCACCAACAGCACCTATTAGCATGTGAAGTTAACACAATTTTGTGAACAACCTTCTGTCTCCAACTGCACCAAGTGCCTCTGGGTACTTCTCTAAAGGGCAGCAGTTTTATGTTTGGTATGAGACTAGCTGGGCTAAGGGACTGGAAAGCAGTCTGGTGGTGGCAGCAATCAGCTAAGGGACTGCAGTGACCCACTTGGAAGGTGAGTGGGGAGAATGAAGAATGCTGGAGGTGAGGAGTGATGAGAAGACACGTCAGCTTCAGAGCAGATGGGACATGGAGGCAGGTAAGAGGTCAGGGCAAGAGCAGAGGCAGTTCACTAAAGGTAAGACATTCATTCTGTCACAGAATTTTAAAGCTTAAAGAGACTTTAGAGACAACTGAAACTATGGTTTGGGAATGATAGCTCTAGTGTCTCCACAAGCTCTTCGGGGAGCCTGCTCATTGGGATTAGGAAGACATATCAATCTCAGAAGAGACTAGAACCAGAGTTCTTACGAACCCTAAGCTACAAAGCATCGAGCTAGGTTTTAAAGGGCCTAGAGCCCAGACCCTTATTTCCAGAAACCACCACCAAGATATCTGGTAAGTTCACATCATCAGTCAACCTAGATTATCCCAGTTCCTAAAATATGATTGTTCTTATGTACTCCCTAAGATCTTGAGGTTTTACTCTTTTAGTCTTTTCAATCCATGTGGATCGTCAACTCTTCATCATGAATGCAGTTCAGCAAAGTAAAATAAATGGCTTCCATTTTACTCTATTTTACTTTGCTAACTGCTCTCAGCCTTCAGAAAAATCTCAGTTAGACTGTAAGCATGATCAAATATGCTTTACAAATATTGTCCAGACCCTGCCTGATGCCAACAACCATGCTCCTGAAGTACATATTTGGGAAAGCCCCTGAGTGATCATATGAATGATCCTGTAATCTCAAAGATACTAAGGTTTGAGAAGTAAGTGGATGCCCTAGATACTGTGGCTCAGTTGGTTGGAGCACTGTCCTGTGGACCAAGATGTTGTGGTTTTGATGTCCAGTCAGGACACATACCCAGGTTGTGGGTTTGACTTCCTGTTGGGCTGCATAAGAGAAAGGAATCAACCCATGTTTCTCTTTTTCTCCCCACTGCCTCAAAGCAACGGAAAAAGAAAAAAAAAGAAAGTGGAAAGACCAAGGTCACAACCTGCGTTAGGCAAGAAAACCTCACCTAGCAGATACTTACTGTTCATGTGCTGAGAAGATGGTATGAAAAAGAATCAAAACCAATATAATTTGGATGGACTGAAATAATCATGCATGTTTTCACAAAGCTAATGAAACTTGGTTCTGCCTTCACTGAAATATTTGAATCTGCTTCTTCAACAGAACACTCAACATCAGACAGCAAGACAGGAGTGGCAAAGTCCTGGAGCATAGCTAGTTCACCAGCAATGAAGGCACATTCACTCCAATTTAGCTCAGTTGGCTGGACATGTGCTGCGGAGGGATGTCAGCAGGGTACGCAAGCAGCTGCTACATGAGAACCTCAAGCAGGAAGACTGCAGAGCAGGGCTGGAGAAATCTGTGAAGATGCACTAAAGCACACCTTTGAGTAGTGTGGCATCTGTGGAGTGCTGAGAAACAGAAGCACAGAAACCAACTTGGCATGAAGCAATTAGAAATAAAACAGTTCATTTTAAGAGATGTAGTGGATACCCAGAAAAGCCAAAAAGGCAGAGGTGCATGGCAATGAAATGTTGGGGTTTTTGCTGTTGTTTTGTTTTTTTTAAGTGAAAGGTTATGTTGCCCTTTTTGGTACACATCTCAGAAGTCAAATAGCCCGCTTGAGGCCAGAGCTCAGGAGGCCATGGGGCCTAGTGCAGCCAAGTCAGGAATCCTGCCCCTGGGAGTACAGTGTTCGCAGAGTGCTGCTGAGTCAGGATCCTTCCTTGGGGAATCTTGAGGATGCTTGTGGTCCCTGCCAAGTCCAATCTAAAACCCATCTCTGCCCAGCTCTAGCAGCTATGATAACTTTCCTAGCTTCTGAGATCTGAAACAAAGCAACAGCTCAACAAAATGGCTCCTAGTTAGAGGTAGCCTCAAGCAGCAGAGTAAAAGCAAGGAGGCTGGGCATTAAGATTTGGGGTGGCCCTGACTGCTGTGGCTCAGTTGATTGAGTGTTGCTCTGCAAAGTGAAAGGTCGCTGGTTCGACTCCTGGTCAGGGGACATGCCTGGGTTGTGGGCCTGGTCCCCTGTTGGAGTACCTGTGAGAGGCAACTGAGCCATGTTTCTCTGTCACATCAATGATTCTCTCTCTCCCTCTCTTCCTCCCTCCCTCCTCCTCTCTCTAAAAACAAATAAGTAAAACCTTTTTAAAAAAAGATTTTGAGGGTCAGTCATAACCCTCTGGTATCCATTCTGTCCAAAACAGAGCTTCTGCAAAAGAATGACTAAAGGCAATTGTTACAGTTGCTCAGAACATAAATAAGTATCTTTTCATTAGTCTATGCCCTCTCGCAGATACATACTTCCCTCTTAATTTCTTTCCCTCTCATACTGGAATCTAAAATGTTCTCTTAGAGAACCCTTTTCTAATTAACAAAAGAATGGAAATCACTTCTCACAGTAGACAACCCTTACAGTTTCTTCACCAATACGCAAACTTCCACGGCCTGTTAAAAATATAAAAAATTATTTAACACATGAGATTGATTTACAGATTTATACTGCAAAGTATGAAAAAATAGGAATGCCTCCATTCCACTTCTATTATAAGAAATCTATCTTTCCCCGCTTATAAACAGAACTATTAACACGAAATCCTCATAAAATTGGTTAGATCACAAAGGAATGTTATCTTTTATTAAAACTGGCGAAGGACTGTTTTTACCATTACTTCCTATACAATTTTATAAATATAACTGAATATCAAAGACATTTTGTAGGGGAAAAAACATAGATAAGTGGGAAAATTAAAAATCAAGATCTCTGGATACATTTATTAATCTATGTGTGGGGCACCATGCCCAGTACCATGGAAAACAGAACAGTGAATCAGAGGCTAATGTTGACTTCAAAGAAATTAAGTTCAGAAGTAAATAAGAAAACATATGGCCATAAACACACTGTTAAAAGGCATCTGAGGTAATTAAAGGAGGCACAAATAAAGTGGGAAATGATGTGTACATGCGCATGTGTGCAGGAGGAAGGAGGGTGCTGGAGATCAGGAACATTGTACTTTTTTAAAATATTTTATTCATTTGTTTTTAGAGAGAGGGAAAGGGAGGGAGAAACAGAGGGAGAGAAACATCAACGTGTGGTTGCCTCTTGCGTGCCCCCAAGTGGGGACCTGGCCTGCAAATCCAGGCATGCGCCCTGACTAGGAACCAAACCAGCGACCCCTTGGTTCTCAAGCCAGCACCCAATCCACTGAGCCACACCAGCCAGGGCAGGAACATCTTTGTGAAAGAAATACCTGAGGAGGGTCTTGAAGGGTACAAAGCCCTTGGACAGTGAGTAAAGAAGTAGGAAGAAGATTTGAGGCAGAGTGAAAAGCATAGTCAGAAAGAATGGAGACAACCTGCTGTAGATGTGTGTAGAGATGATGATCATTCTATTTTGGCTGAATGACAAGATGCCTGAATGGGGATAATATAAAATCCTGGGAAATGCAAGGATGGCTGTAGGCCAAGAAGTCTGACCCTGCATAACGGGCGGGCCTCAGGGCTCCAATGGAAAAATCAAAATGGAAGAGTGATGTCATGACCTCTATGTTTCAGGAAGACCACTTTAGCTATACCACGTTAGGCTGACTGGAAAGAAGACGGGACAGGAGGTTATCCCAGAAGTTCAGGTAGGGAGACAAAATGGAACTGGGAATTACACCGAGAATGTAGGTTTCAGTAGTATTACAGAAATAAGTCAAACAAGTAAGTTAATAAGACAATAACTGGCTGAACATGGGGGTAAGGGAAGGAGAACAATCAAAGATGAGTTATAGTTTTAGGTCTGGTATCAAAATGAAACTAGAGAAAATAGGAGGAAGAACCAATGCTAGGAGCTCAGTTTGGATATACCAGGTTTACAGGTCTGGTAGTTCAATCTGATGGAGAAGGCCAGTAAAAATATAGTAAGGACCTAGTCTGGAATCACAACTTCATCAACTACAGACTGCTTTTGTTTGACTCAGGCTGACGCCCCTAAGTGGCAAGAGAAGTTGCAGTCCAGGGTGCCCTGGGACGGCACCACAGGAGAGCTATCTCAGTCTCATGGATGCTGTCAAGGGCTCCATGGCGGATGCCATAGACTTTGACTTAGAAGTACTTCCATGAAAAAAATGGAGGCTATTCCCATCTGCAAGATTATATTTTCCATGGCATTGCTGCTAATACAAACTGCATTTTCTGTTGCTCGAGGAAACAAAATATTTATAAATAGAAGATTTTTGTGCCTTTTTGCTATAGAACTCAGGTTTTAGAGAGGATGGGCTATCTTTATTTATTTATTTTTTTGCTGTTATGCATGTTTACCAAACAACAAAAACATATTTTTAAGGCAAAAATGACCATTTATGAATGACTAATTACAGACCTTGACTGGTATAACCAACAAGGTTGTCATTACTGGCAGTTGGGATGACTGCTTTCTCTACATAAGCAACTGGGCTGACTGGGGCCTTCACACTTGCTACCGTGCTACAGGGGCGTGCACCGTGCTGCAGGTTAGGGCGTTCTAGCTTACTACAGGAGAGAAATGATAGCAGTGCTAAAAATAGAGTCATTAGGAAACAAACATGCAAGATTACTCTGCCCTGATTATTCATGAATGTAAAATGTATTAAATTACCTTATATACTGTAAAAAAAATGCCAACAACTTACTATTGAGGATGGCTTTCATGACTACATTCTCTAGCATTAGTATAATAATTAGAACTTTCTAACATTTCTGGCAGATTACAACCTCACTTACTGGTAAATGCGATACTAATGTGCATAAAAATAGAATCAGAAATTGCAAATTCAAGTGTGGAGAGGTGATACCTTGTTCAATTCATGAATCCTACTTTCTAACTCCCATTCTCCATTGTCTTTGTGCTTTAATATCCTTCATTTTATTCAATAGGCCTGAGAAAAAAATCTATGGGGTAAGGGTAATATATTACTTGGTCCAAGTATTACCATTTTTCCCCCCAGAAATAATTGACCTTGTTTCTAACCAAGTGGATGAAGAATAAGTACTGAGACAATGGCATGATTTATACCACACTGGCAGGAAGTCAGGCCATGGAGCTTTCAAACTGTAGTAAGGGTCGGTGGTGCTCTGCTCTGCCACTCACAACAAATGCAAATTTTCCTTCTGAGCAGTGGACACATGCCCAATTATCCTTCAGGATTATCAGAACACTGAGCTCTGCTATTCTACCTTAAATACAGACACACGTTAAATGTTACCTGGCCAAAACTCAGTGGTGTCACAGTTTCTTTAGAGCTAGAGACACAACTGGGTCACAAGGAAATAACTTCTCTTAAGAATAAGCTAGGAAACTGAGCAAGGTGAGTCAGTGGCATGCCTCACTCATAGAGGTACAGGATGGGACAGGTTGCTCAGCAGAAGGCTTTTGGGCCAGCTCTGGGTTTAACGTGGAGGTCTCATTGAAACACGGTCCCTTTGGTTTGGTGGTTGTACACTCTCATGCAATGTATGCGTGCATCTACAGTGCTAAAGAAAAGGGGCCTTTTTTAATTAAAAAAAAGTCCAATGGGTCATTTAGTCTTATGCATCTAAAAGGAAGCTTCATAAGCTTTCCCCATTAATTGCCACAATAAATTGTTCAAACATGTGGGAGATCTAAAGTAACTGTAATTTCAGACCCCCATCGCAGCCTCTTTCACGCAGAGTACTTTATTGTTCTTACTGTAGATGCTTCCACACCTAGGTTGGGCTCAGGAGCACAGAACCAATGGACTAGCTCCAGGGCCTCAATCTGTGGGTGATAAGGGGAGCTCTGCTCTCTTTTGTGGTCACAGACAGCTGTGCTGCAGAAAGCCCTGTCTGGTGAGGAGAGGCAGGGCAACTGGATCTCCCCAAATCTCCCACATCCAGAGAAAAAAAACACTCACCGCCCTCCCACTGCAGGCACAGGGGCAACAACCTTATCCGAACAAGAGGAGCAGAAGTGTCTATAAGTCAAAGCAGATCACAGTAAGTTCTAGAATAGCCTAAGAGTGCCCTGCCAACTTATCTTCATGGGTTAGTGCTGCAGGATCCCCAGACATTAGAGGACGCATCCTGAAGAAATGACTATATAGCCACCATCAGCATAATTCATTGGATCCCCAGTGATTACAACCACTAGAGGAATGCTGAAAGGGAAACTGAGGCCCAAGAAACAAAATTACTTTTCACAACACAGTTAACATTTTTGGAACACTCTGTAAAACTAGTAACATGATAAATGTTAACACCTTTAAAGCATTTCACAACAAAAATTCTGAAGCAAACTACCAAACTACAGAGATCAGCATGAGAATGTAGTAAAGACTGTAAAAATGCTTTTTACATCTGGATAGATTTTTTTTGCCCATTTCAAATCACCTTGCAACTTCTAACATTATAATTCACACTCATTTAAAGACATACAGGCCCTGGCTGGTGTAGCTCAGTGGATTGAGCGTGGGCTGGGAACCAGAGGGTCCCGGTTCGATTCCCCGTCAGGGCACATGCCTGGGTTGCGGGCCGGGTCCCCAGTGAGGGCCATGTGAGAGGCAACCATACATTGCTGTTTCTCTCCCTCTCTGTCTCCCTCCCTTCCCCTCTTTCTAAAATAAATAAATAAAATCTTTAAAAAAAAAAAAAAAAGACATACAGAAAGCTGTCCAATTCAGAATCCCCCCACGTGGCCCATCCTCACACTGCCTCAAGGCAGTCGTCCATTCATAACACATTGGCTTTTTCTTTTCCTCATTCTCTTTCCGTCATACTCTGTATATGTTTACAACACTCATAAAACATTAGATGCATCTTTGAGTTTTACCTCACATGTAACATTTGTTGAGCTGTTTGGGGTGGGGATGTTGGTGACCATACACTGAGAAAGCAGTGCTTACTGAGATTTAAAGAGCTGAAACAGTATTTGAAACATGATGTCTGGCCTGCATCTCAGCTGTGAAAAGTCAATGCTATAACAGCAACATCAGCAGCCATCCATTAAATATTTTCTATGAGTCAGAGAGTGCTGAGCACTTTACAAATATTATTTCATTTACTCTTCAAGACAAAACTGAGTTACATTATCCCTGTTTCACTGCTGAGAACACAGAAACAAGGAAGTAAAATAACATGCCCAAAGGTCACACACCGAACAAGTGACGGTCTGTATTCAAGCCCAAGCCTCCCTGACTTCTAAGCTCTTAATCACCACACTGTAAATTTCCAGAAAAACTGGGAGACCATCTCCAGCCACATTTTAAAGAATTGTAAGACCTTTTTAAAAGAGGCAATAACTGCTTCTTTGTCGGTATGTATTTTCTGCATGTGGTTTACATCTAGCACCAGTCAAACAAAACCAAGGAACTAAAAAGGAGTAGGAAAAGCAGACAAGGGAAAGGAACTTGGAGCTATAAACTAGGCAAAGAGCCAAGGGAAAGAAAGGGCACTCAAAAATGTAGCCCAACTCAGACTAGCAAAAGTTAGCCTATCATTGCAGTCATTTAAAAACTATGTTTAAAGTGATATCAATTTACCATATTGAGAGGTTAAACATTCATACATACACCTGTCCTTTTATTTTTAACATACGACTATCTTTAATGGCTACACAGAGGTTTACTACATGATACATTAACATAATATTCAGATTTATAGTTCTTAATACTCTAAACAACTCAGCTGAAAACAATTTCTGTCCATATGAGTGATTATTGCCTCACAACACATTAGAACTCATAGAACAAATGTCCTTTTTTTTGATTTTTTTAAGGCTGTTGATGCCTATTGCCAACTTCCTCATAAGCAGAGTTCTCGCAATGTGAGTTCAACTATCTGACCTTCATCAGTACAGGGAGGGGGGCGGGTGTCCTATCATTTTCACCCTTTCTAAGTCTTAAAAAAAAGATACAATAGTGTTTTAACAATTTTCTTTTACTACCAAAAATGTAGAAGTTTAAAAAATATAGTAATAATCATCTATTTAACCTCATTATGCTAAAATTGCCACAAACCTTATGGTTAGGAATTATCCTCACTTCATTGGAAAAGAAATAGATTGAAAAGATTTAAAATATTTCCAAGTTTATAGAAGCAAATAGCAACACTATAATTTCTAGTTGGTTTGTAGTAACTGTTTACTTACAGATTACTGCATTTTGCCATGTATAATGTGCCCCCATGTTCTTGGCCCAAACTTTCAGGAAAAAACCCTTTTGTTTTAATTTTTTAATTCAATTTTGTAGCATCATCTACCTTATCATGTGGACAACACGCCACTCTTCATTTCATTTCATGGAATCACTGGCTGAAACCGCTTTCGTTGCAATTTCATTGTAAGAACAACAAAACCGGTTATCAACAGTATTCCAGGGTATTATTTTGCACACAGATATCATTAATGCTTTCTGGATTTACACTTTTAACGCATAAGCACGAATAAAAGAATTAAAAACATTCACACAGATATGGAATTAGTACTGGCCATGTATAATGTGCACCCTTATTTCCCCCTCAAAAATTGGGGCAAAAAAAGTACACATTATACATAGCAAAATATGGTAAAAGAAATGGGAGATGCACTTTATCTGTAATAAAAATATTCCGTACCTTGAAAAAGTCTTTGCAGTTGGTTTAAAAATTTTTTCTTCTTTTTTTAAAATCCTCACCTTTAAAGGTTATTTTTAAGATAACCTTATTCTGAAAAAAGAGGATATTTTTTCATTGGTTTTTCGAGAGGAAGGGTGAGAGAGAAACACTGATGGGAGAGAGAAGCATTGTTTGGTTGCCTTCCATAGGAACATGGGGATCAGAAATGCATGGACTAGGGATCCCACACGCCCAACCTGGATGGAACCTGCAACCCAGGTGTGTGCCCTGACTGGAAATCAAATGGAAACCTTTGGGTTATGGGACGAAGCTCCTACCAACTAAGCCATACCAGCCATGGCAACTGGTTTAGGACATTTCATATTAAAATTTCTAAATAAAAAAAATAACTGAGTAATGATACTGACCTATTCATATGTTAAACAATTTTTTTCTATCTGTGATTGTCTAGCTCAAATATTTTATTTTAAAACAAATCATTCCTACTGTTATTAATCATTATATCAGGTTCATAATTTGCTCATCTACTTTCAAATAACTAAGGTATGTTTTAAAATTACTTATTCATACTATTGCAAATAACTTTCTAGTTCACAGTATATTTTTGGCACAGATGATATTTCTACCGAATTTCAGGTAGGACTTATAAAGGGTTACTGATTTTTACTACTAAGAAGTATTTCTGGTTTATACTGAGCTATTTTATTTTCCTCTTCCACAGTTTAAAAAAAGACAATTTTAATACTAAGGTGAAATAACTTTAAGAATGCACATGATGAAAATATATAACTGCCCTGGCTGGTGGGGGTAAGTGGACTGAGTGCAGGCTTGTGAACCAAAGGGTTGCTCATTTGATTCCCAGTCAGGGCACCTGCCTGGGTTGCAGGCCAAGTCAGGTGCTCTAAAGGCAACCACACATTGATGTTTCTCTTCCTCTCTTTCTCCCTCGCTTTCCCTCTCTCTAGAAATAAATAAATAAAATCTTTAAAAAAACCCAAAATATATAACTTGTTGTCCTAAAGTACTGAAAATAGCAACGTGCCTAAAGAAGAATAATAGATGAGCATCTGGAGTTGAAGTATAATGAGAAATACGCTAAGAGTAAATAGCTTTTCCCTCTTCATCAGTGAATCATTTGAAGCAGTGGTCCCCAACCCTTGTGGCTCCAGAGACTGGTTTTATGGAAGACAATTTTTCCACGGACCCAGGTGGAAAGTGGTAGGGGGAGGGATGGTTTCGGGATTATTCAAGCCATTACATTTACTGTGCACTTTATTGCTATTACTATTACATTGTAATATATAATAAAATAATGATACAACTCACCATAATGCAGAATCTGGGGGAGCCCTGAGCTTGTTTTCCTGCAACTAGATGGTCCCATCTGGGGGTGATGGGAGACAGTGTGTTGCTTATGTCCAGTCTACTCTGTAATCTTGTTTTGGTTGTTGTCACTGCAAAAAACCCGGCTTCCAAAGATAGGATGTTGGAAATAGAAGCAGGCTTTTCAGTCCTTTTGTGGCAATCTCAGGATATTCTGCCTTGACTTTAATCCAGAACGTATGGAGATTTGAAGTTGTCTCAAACATACTTCTAAGGCCACCATCATTTGTGATCTCGAGCAGTAGATCCTTTTCCAGCGGAGACAAAGTCAGTTCACCTGGCTTACTCACAAATGGGCCGCAGATCCATTCCTTCCCAGTTCAGGGGTCTTTTGTGTTGGGAAGTGATGCTCAAAGTCTTTTGAAAGCTGTGGTAGGTGATCACGCACCAGCTGGGAGAAAGAAGGCCCTGGCTCAGTCTCTTTTAAAATCTCTGCTAATGTTTGAAACATGTCAAACATCCTAATGTTCACTTGTCGCCCCCATAATTCCAGTTTGGCTTTGAATGCAGCCACTTTATCTGCCAACTTGAACACACTGTCGTTTTCCCTTGAAGTGACAGATTGAGTTCGTTGAGCAGGTTGAATATGTCACACAAGTAAGCAAGTTTTCTGTGTCACTGAAATGTGCCGCCTGTGATGACTTTCCCTAAAACAAATCTCTGGAGTGCCTCTTGAAACTCAAAAACTCTGGCTAGTCATCTACCTTTAGAAAGCCATCTCACTCCTGCGCATAAAAGACAACGTGTGTGCTCTGCATGCATCTCCTCACAGAGCTGAGTGAACAGATGTGAGTTAAGGGCATGTACTTTAATGTGGTTGATAATTTTATCACATCCTGCAAAACATTAGTTCAGACGACATTTTTTGGCTAGCCAGCATTTCTCTATGGATGTCACAGTGCACAGACTCACAATCAGAAGCGACCTCTTTGACCCGAGTACTGAAACCAGAACACCGTCCAGTCATGGCAGCCACTCTGTCCGTGCATATACTGACATAAAATGACCAACTCAGGTTCCTCATATATAATCATTCAAAGACTTGAATAGCTCTGCAGTGTTGACTGGCAACAAAAGTGCACACAATATATTCTCACGCACGGCCTCCCGAAAAAATGTATCGCACAAAAACAAGCATTGTCGCCTTGTTGTCAACATCGGTAGACTTGTCAACCTGGATCGTGTACCACAGTGACTCATTAATCCTCTCTAACACTTGTACCTCAATATCCTCTGCCATTTCATCAATTCATCTAGTTATGGTGCCGGCCGAAAGAGGGACACGTGACACCTTTTGAACTGCGGCCTCTCCTAAAAGTTCATGACAAATGTCCTTAGCAGCAGGATCAACTCCTCACCAAGAGTAAAGGGTTTCTTAGCTTTAGCAGTGAAGTTAGCCACTAAGAATGATGCTCTCAGTGCAGACACATTTGATGAAGTGGTGACCTTCAATAATTGCTTCTGTTCATGTTCACTTTTTTTCTTCTGAAAAACTCCAAAGGCTTGTCTTTTAATGCAGGGTGTTTGGTCTCCATGTGGCAAAGCAGTTTTGAAGGTTTCATGGCTTTGTTGGATAGCCGGCCGCCACATTATACAAAACAGGCTTGGAGAATGTTAATCATCTGTTGCAATGAACCTGTAATTTAAGTAGGACTCTTGGTGTTTTAAATGCAGCTTTCTTTTTGTTGGCAGTCTTATAGTCTTCTGCTGTATCATCATTAGGTCTCTCCCTCTTTTCAAAGAAGCTCTCCAGTGACGTTTGTTTTTTACTTATTTTAGCTGGGGTTATCTTGTGGGCTTACCAAAACTGTTGACTGAGACAAGTGCACAGCATAGGAAAGAGAAGGTTAAATAAAATAATGGGCGGGCTATGCATGGACTAAAATAAATATCGTATTCTGACTTAAAGCCTGCCACCAGATGCAGCTGTACAATTGAAGTACATCAACTCACTTGCCACTCACTGATTTTGCTATGAGTCTGCAAGTAACTGATTTATTATGGTCTCTGTGTAGTCAAACCTCTCTGCTAACTATAATCTGTATTTGCAGCAGCTCCCCAGCACTAGCATCACTGCCTCAGCTCCACCTCAGACCATCAGCCATTAGATTCTCATAAGGAGCCCGCAACCTAGATCTCTCACATGCGTAGTTCACAGTAGGGTTTGTGCTCCTATGAGAATCTAATGCCTCAGCTGATCTAACAGGTGGAGCCCAGGAGGTAATGTGAGTGATGGGGAGTGGCTGTAAATATAGATGAAGCTTCCCTAGCTAGCTGGCCACTCACCTCCTAATAGACCATAGACCAGTACCAGTCTGTGGCCTTGGGCTTGGAGATCCCTGATTTAAAATTCCTGTATTTTAAGAAAATGATCTAGGTTTTATAATGGCAAGAGTCTGCCTACTTCCTGAAGTATGAAAATGTCAGTTTCATTTTAAATGAATTTTGCACGCTAGATTCCATTCCCTTCTTCCCAAAAGATGTCAGCATGCAATCGATAATCACAGAACAATGAAAAGAGAAGGGATCTACAGGAGGCAGGGAATGTGGAAGGAGAAACGAGAAAAAAAACAATGGTCAGACCTAGACCAGCATTTATAAAACATCAAGGAAAAGTGTGCTAACAAATGAGCAGGCACAAACAAATCAGAAGGCTGGCATCAAGACTAGAGGCCTTCTGATATCCCCAAATTTGTATCATCATCATTGTATCACAGAATTTATCTCCTGACATGCAGGATGTCAGGAATCCCTCCACTCCCTTGATGAGGGTTACTCAGGGGCAATGACATTGTGAAGCAGGCCTAGAGAGCAACCGCCCATGAGTAGAACAGAAAAGCAGAGGGCTGGCCCCAAGCAGGTGGGTCAAAAAAGGACAATGGAACTCATTATCTGCCAGACTGACCGCCACACAGCAGATGGTACTAAGAGGCTGAAGGAGGGTATGAGAATAGTTGGCCATAGATCAAAACAAAAATGAGAAAATGGAAAAATTAGGGAAATATTTATACTGGAGGAAAAAAACTTGTACAGACCAAAGACTAGTTGGCTCATTGATAAATAATATTTAATACTCAAAATAATGCAAACAATGAATAGAGATTTAATTTTTTAATGTAATATATAAATATTAAGAAAAATGGAAAGAGAGGAAAGGGGTATGAGGCACACATTTACACTTACATAATAATTAGATGATGTCTAATACCTGCAATTCAAAAAACAGTATACCCATGTTATTTAAAAACAAATAGATGAGTATCAGGAAAAAACAGGTAAAACAATTGAAAGTGTATGAGGCAAAGGGGATCAAAGGACTATTTATTATATGCCTTTTGGTATTATTTGACTTTAACTACTAGCATATTAATTATAACTTTATAAAATTTGAAACAGTGACAACATTAAAAATTGTTTGGTAAATACATATTAAGTAAGGAGAAACTGGAATGCTATGTATAAAGACTGTGTATGCAGCCTGATCCCATATCAGTAAAGAATGAAGGTCAAAATGTTGTTTCTAAGTGCTGAAATTTGAGTCTACCCTTTTTATTATTCCATATTTTCTACTGTAAATATAAAGAACACTTTTATTAGGAGAGAAAAGGTAACTTAAGAGTATAAGCAGGAGGAAAGTAGTCAGCTGAAAACACAACTTAAGAAATGGGAGTGAGAAAGACAAAAGGAGATACACACACACGCACACGCGCGCACACGCGGACACACACGCACATGCGCACACACACACATCCTAATAGCAAGGAAGAAATTTCACCAAGCATGGGCAGACAATGGGGTCCAGTGCTGCCTGGGCAAGATGATGTATGGAAAACCTTCATCAGGGAATTGACTTTCTTCGCCAGCAAAGCCTGAGCAGAGCAGTGGGAGGAAAACAGCGGCTGCGGAGAGCTGAGCAGAGAACGGGGACTGAGGAAGAGGAGACAGTTTATTCTGACTTGATACTTTCCATTTCCTGACTTCAATCACCTATGACAGGTAAGGCACTCTCACCATTGAAAGCTCAACAGTATTTTTATAAGCAATCATTAAAAAGTGAGTCTCTGTGATAGGTTTTTTGAAAGTCTATGAAAAATATATCTAATTTACTTATGTAGGTTTTAAACCCCTCAAAAAATTCCAGTAAATATGCTTGCCCTTGGAGATATCAGTTTTGTTTTCCCTCTGAAGAGTTCTCAAAATTTGATTTGCTAACTATGTCTGTTATCAGAGGTACCAGAAGCCTAGCAGGGAAAAGGGCCGGACAACTAATGCTCTAAATCCCCGTGCACCGTGTTCACTGTGGCACCAACCAATCTGCTGGCACAGTAATTGTTCGTAAGCTAAATTCACACATACTGGCTATAGCTACACCAATTTTACCCTTCAAAAATCCTAGGTAGATGCCATCTGGTATTAATTATTTGCACACTCTTAAACTAACTATAAATAGTTTACGTAAATCCAATGGTTTGATCTAGTATCTCTTATATGCCTATTTAAAAATGAATTAGAGGACAAGATTTCCCTAATTGTTTCCTTAATAATGACCAACTGGTAAAGAAAAATGGTTTACACTGTCAGTTATTTTTCCAAAGAAGGTTAATAATGGGGTGGGGTGAGGAGGGCTTTGGCCAGAGATTTAGAGCCATCAGCCCTAGAGCAAGACCTGAGAAATCCAGACTCCCCCAATCCATTATAATGTCTTCCTACTATCTCTTGTTAATGTTTTGGTAGATGTTTTTGTCATATATGCTTTTGTTTTATTTGATAAATATACCTTTACAAGTTATTTCCCCTGATTCCAGATGGCAAGAAAACTTTGTAAGCCACATGAATAACATAGGGCTTAAATGCAGTGAGCAGAATTAAGTTTCTGATACTCTGACATTAAAAAAAAAAAGGTTAATAAACTTTGAACCTGAGAAGGAAGGGACTTTTGGCAAAGAACCATCTGCCTTCATCCAGCTAAGGGCTAAGGCACGAGGCCAAGGGTCAGGGGAACCAACATTCTGAGCCCCTTAGAGTGTAGAAGAAGGTTCCAGGCATGCCAGAGGAACTCCAGGTGGCGGCGGGTGGGTGTAGGGGTATGGGATACAATACATTCAGTGTAGAGAAAGGGACACATATCATTTTCACCTAACAAGGAATTTTTAGCTTCAGAAAACTCTTTGTCAGAGACACAAACTCAAAAAGATTAAGATAGTCTAATCACATTAAAACTGCCTTCATGACTTCAAGAAGTACAAACTCTAGGAAGTTACTGTAAATAACAATGCAAGAAGAGCTCAGATATGTGAATACCGAGTCACAGAATATTGGAAGAATTAAAATGGTACATAAATTTTGTACCTAAAATAATATGGTTTCTGAAAAAAAAAAAATAACTTCCCTGTACCTGGATGGAACTTTTTTTGTATTTGCTTTAAATAAAACTTAATTAAAAAGCAAAATACTAGATTTCTGGATGTAGAGGAAGTAAATTGAAGAGACTTATCAAGAGCCTTGGAGAGCCCTCCTTTCACCAGGCTCCAGCTTGGGGCAGTGTCCTGCCCATGGTGGGACACTGGCTTCTGACTTCGCCTACTCGCCCACAATGGCAGTACAATGAAGGCACTGGGCCAGGAGGGCAGGAGCCAAACTGGGTTGACCCTGGGAGCTGGATGAGCTTCCAGGGCCCTCCCAGGAGATGGGGAATTGGTCTGGGGCTTGGCCTAGGCGTCATGGTGTGGGGATTCTTCTGTGCCCCCCATATGAGTTCTGCAGGGGGATGGCCTCCTGAGGACCTCAGGCTGGAGTGGGGCTGGTACCTCGAAGTGCCCTGGAGACCCCTCCAGCCTGAGAGCAAGGAGCCAGGGTGAAGAGCAAATCTGAGGGGGCCTCCCCCAAACCCTAGGCTGCCCTGCCTGGGGCTGTGAAGCTGGACAAGGGGAAGGTGGAGCCAAACCCCAAGGAGAACATGAGAGCTCTGCAGAAAGACCTGGAGCAATCTGCCAAGCTCCTTCCTGAAGGAGGAAGAGGAGGAGAGAGGAGGAGAGGAGGAGAAGGAGTGAAGAGGAACACCCTGGTATATACCCAAACCAATGTGGGACTTGTCTTGGGGGTTCTCTTTGGAAAGGTGTTGAGCTGAACAACCATCTGCCACTTTAAGGCTACGCAGCTCTCAGTCAGAAGAACACAGGTAAACTGCAGCCCCTGCCATAGGTGGAGGAAGCTGACAGCAACCAGAATCTACAGGAGATATACAAAACAGAGACCTGTGTGCAGGCATGAAAGAGAAAGCAAACAAGTATCAAGAAATGAGTCAGGTGCAACCTAAAGAACATGTTTCTGGTACTGCCCAAAGCCTACGCTGCAGCAGATCAGCCACACTGCCCAGCAGCTTGGGCCGGAGAAGGACCTAATTCAGAGTGTGGGTCTGCAACTATCACCAGAGGGCAATCAAGCGGTGACTATTTTCAGCAGGAGGATTTTGAGGCTTCCAGGTTTCTGTTCTCAGGGAGAGCAGTATCCTTTCCTCAGCACCAGGGCCCCATCTTGGTACCCAGGTTATGGAGACTCTCACTTCACTTGGCTGTAGCTCTTGGTCCCTTTCCTTCAGGGAGAAACCTTTCCCTCTGTGCCTGTCACTACTCAGGGCTCTCGGGTGCATTCCAACGGAGGTGCCTACCCTTCCCAGGAAAGGGCGGAGCTAGGGAAAAGAACCTGAGAATTATTTCAGGGCTTTGGGATTCAGTTCTTCCTTCATTAATGAGCTGGGAACACAATCCATGGTGGGCAGGGAGTTTGGGATGCTCTCGATTTTAATCCCCACATCACTTATCACTTTGATCTTAAATAAAGAAGCCTGGGACACAGTAGGGAGATTAAAGAAAAAGAGAGATTTATCAAAATCCTCCAGTTTGACTCCATCCACTATGGAGATGAGAAAATAATGGCTCAGAGAAACGTAATGTGCTCTCCAAGACCACTCAGGTAGTCAATAGAAATGAACACAAGCCTTCTTTTGAAGGCACAGTGGCTTGCTCACTTGTTCCTACCTGTTTCCAGATATCCTTTGGACAGCTCTTTGTAAACAGTCACAGGCCTTGTCCTTTCCCTGGCTCAGGAGCAGACTCTCAATTCTTTCACCACAAAGCTATCAAGAATCACAGTATTGATAACAGTGCTATTCTGGAAAGTGGCATTATGTAATCCTAAGGGATATGCTATTCATTAGAAGTTAATAAATTTATGCCACGCGCAAGGGGAAGGAATTATACAAAGGCATGAATTCCAGGACGTGAGGATCACTGGGGGCTACCTTAAAAACTGTCTAGCATACACTACCATGCACTGAATACCTGGATATAAGTGAGACACTGAGTGTCAAACAGTGGAGACAGATTTGGGGAAGACCTCATTTCTTTGTGAATGCTTCTTCGCATTCTTTAGAAGTGGCAGACCACTATGTTGTATGGAAAGAAAAATAAGGAAAGAGCACAAGGTATATATGAGAATGCAGCATGGGACCATCTCTGAAAAAGCCTCAGTAGTCAAAGGAACACCAAATGAACAGTCACTTTTAAAGGAAACAGAAAGTGTTGAGAAGGTGAAGAAATTCTAGCAGGGATAATGTGTGCCAGTTACTGAGTGCTTAAAAAAAGAGGATGCCCCTAGCACATAGTAGGCTCAACAAATTCTTGTTAAGTTTCATACATTTAAAGTTTATATAGTACCTGCATCTTACAGCTCTCCCTCAAAAATATTTTTATAATGTCTTCATGAGAATGTAAAATTTGATTTGTAGTACACATGTATAAAAATCTACTGTAGGATCACACAGTCAATAGTTAGAAATAAGTAAGTGGCAGTGATCAAATCTGGGTTTAGAGAGAAGAAATTAGAAAAAAATGAAGGGTCACCCTACTTAGACTATGCCTGATTCTACAGAATGAATTCTTAAGTGAATGATTCCATAGCTGAAGAAACAAATCAATATTCATTTATGATTTAGGTAGATCTCAGGAGTTTTCTCCTTATTTAATGATATATTTCATCACCATATTTATTCTCAATAGAGCTTCTTTTACAAGACAAAAACACTTGCAAAATTAATTTTTCTTTCCTTTGCTTTCCCTTCCCTTCTTCTTTCCCTTCTCATTCTATTCCATTCATTCCACCCATTCAACACCACTGAGTCCCTATGAGTCAGAAGTGTGCCCAGCAGTGGACATACGATATCCTTATTCAGCAATTAAAAACAGTATAAAGTGTGGATAAAGTATAACAGTATAAAGAAAAAAAAATGTGTAAATGTATTTGCAGAAACTATTCTAACATTCAAATTCTTTCAGCACAAGTGTAACTAAATTTAAATTGAACAATTATATAAACATTATACCCAAACAAACCAAAATTCTAAATTCATAGGTATTTCTTAATATATGACATCTCTCGCAATAACTCAGAGCAACAGCATGGTCAAAGGCATTTCCTTTTTTATATCCAAAAACTAAGGTTTGGTTTCTGATTCTATTATGCAACAGTTACGAGATCTTAGGCAAATCACAGATATCTCCTGGTGTGTAAACTGTATATTTACTATGTGACATACCTCCAAAAATTGTGAAGACAACTAGTAAATGATTAGATATCAGAGAAACCACTGAATGGTTTATACAAATGCACTTTTAACAAGGTTTTGTCCCAGTTGAAAACATTCTATTTAAGACCTTAAGGTTTCAGTACATCATTTGTAATTATTTTTAATTATCACGCAAAGCTGACATGCTAGTGCTAAGCTCACTACTACAGGTTGGATCATTGTGTGATAAACTGGCTGGTGTGCCCCTGCCCCTTGTTTACAGTTACATCTCATATAAGGGTGTTGGTGTGATACTGCATAAGAAACATCAGAGCCAGAAACAGGCACATGACTATGAAGTGATACAGAAGTCACAAGGAAGATACTCCTCACCGTAACCATTCTTTGCATGCAGAGTTATGATTAAAGTGATTGTTGCCCAAATAATCTTATTCAACTTACAAAAACTGCCATTGGATTACCATGTTTTATTGTCTATGATCCAGCTTTCAAACTGTTCATGCTCAGGAGGAACCATCAGCCACCGTTATTCTACATCACATGACAACAGCCTGCTTGTTGCTGGTGGCACACGAAGATACATCTTTTGAGTATCTTTCTGGACTGCTTCCCAAATCAGTTTGCCATGTAGCAAGGATTTATCTATCATGCTTTATTAAATCAAATCTGACTTACAGGGACATGGTCAAGAAGAGCTGGATTTGAAATACGGGCCACTATGTTCCAAACCCCACAATTTACTTGACCTTCCAAACTTAGTTAAGCTGAAACACTGCTCTAAAAGCTGAGTATCTGTAGGTTTTATGGATTTCATAGTCACCCAAATCTTTGTCCTTTAGTCTTTAGTTTTACCTAAAACTCAGTTTTACTGCCATTAGAGTATTAACTTTACCAAAAACCCATTAGATTTGATACAATTGAAAATGTTCAGTTGTATTGTTTAAATTTCTTGACTTCATCATGATTTATTACTTTAATAATAACTTCGAAGGGAAAAAATTATTTTATGACACAATATTGTCTCCATACCTCACACAACTTAATATTATAAAATTTTCTTCTTATTCAACATGTATTCAAATAGAAACTAGTTTAATTTTAGTCCATCACAAAAAAATTTACAAACTGAGCTGCCAAGTACTTTTAATTACTCCAAAATAATTGAGCTCCAAAATAATTTAACTATAATTACAAATTATTATAAAATCCAATTCTCCTTATCAAATTCCATATTTGTAATTATTTTAGTTTGAAATCCACTATTAATGATTATACTTAATTAGAAATAAAAAATTCAATGTGGCCAAAATCAGAATGCTTATTTTCTCTGTAAAAAAATATGAATGCTGTTTAAAAGTTTTACATAAATTAAGTTACTATATACTCTATTTAGATTATTTATGCCAAAGTATTTTTATTACTGACATTATGGATAGCTGTTACTAAATAGAAGCTAATTAACACCTATTTTCATATTCATAATCAAAACAAAGGTACAAAAACAAATCTTTGGCCATTACAAACTTATATATATTTTGCATTAGAATCCAACATGCTCTTTAGAAATTTCAGTATCAGTCCTTCATTTTACAGATGATAACAGAGGATTACATACTGTTGCTTTTAAAAGGGCCTAGTCTCATGTTAAAGCACAGTGATGGGTCACATTAAGTGACTTTCACTTACTCATTCAACAAATATATACTAACCACCTACTACATGTCAGATGGCTGTAATGAACTCCAAAAACACAATGATGAAAGGAAAAAAGACATAGTTCCTCCTTCAATGAGCTTACTCTTGTGGGGGAGAGAGACTTTAATCAAAGAATACTATAAATAAATGTGAAATTATGAACAGTGGTATTACTGGTTATACTGACAGCCTACCTCAGGGAGCAGAGTGAGTGGTTAAGAGCAGGGGTCTAGGATTAAACAGTCTAAACTGAAATTCCAGTGCAGTTACTTCCTAGCTGGGTACCTCTAGATGACATACTTCACTGTTATGTATTTCTATACATTCTCTTCTATAATATAGGACTAATAATATCTGGCTCATGGTGTTCTAAACATTAAATGTATTAATTGACATAAAATATTTAGAATACTTCCTGGCCACACAGTAAGCACTCAGTAAACAAAGACTATTATTTTAAGAGAAGCTGGAAATCAGAACTTGTGTACAGGCCAGGCTGCCAGTTTTACAGCTCTATTGTAGAAGGTGGCAGGTCACACAAGGCCTTGTAGGTCATGGCCAGGCTTTCGGTCTTTATCACAGAGCAATGCTAAGCCATGTAAATACAGAAGTGATACAATCAAATGGAATTGTTTTTTCCTTTTTAAAGACCTGGCACTTGGGGACAACTGAGTGAAGTACACCGAGAGGAGATATGAGTATGTTATACCAGATGGTTTATTTATTTATTTTTTTAAAGATTTTATGTATTTTTAGACAGAAGAGAAGGGAGGGAGAAAGAAAGGGAGAGAAACATCAGTGTGCGGTTGCCTCTCCTGTGGCCCCCACTGGGGACCTGGCCTGCAACCCAGGCATGTGCCCTGATTGGGAATCGAACCAGAGATCCTTTTGTTCACAGCCCGTGCTCTGAGCTACACCAGCCAGGGCTAGACCAGATGGTTTCCAGTAATAACATCTTAGTATCTTTTACTCTGATTGGCAGTTGCAGAACTTTCCTACTGTAAGCACTCCCTTCTAACAAGCCCACTTATTAGAAGTTTTCAAGTGGTTACAGAACTAGGCAATCTTTTGTTTACTGCACTTACCTACAATTACATTTCAAAGAATAGCTCCATAGCTAACAACCTGCTTATAAAGGAGGAAAGTCCACTTATTACAACTTTCTAAGAAGTCAGTTGATATAAAGTCAACTGTCACCATCTTTATCCAAGAAATACACCAGAGGCTTAAGTAAGGTCCTCTTTGAAAAAGGAATACAGACGCATATCCAACATGGAACAGGCAGTTTGGTCATTAAATTTCAGCATGTGCAAACAAAAGGAAAAAAATCTTAAGAATAGAAAACATATGTATCAACAAGAAATGCTAACCTTGAACTATAAACATCTCTAACATACTTGCCAAACCAAGACAGCAGAACCTCAATGCTTCGGTTCTCGAAGGCAAGTATATTGATGCAGAGTTAGGTCAGTATCAAGGCTCTGAGAAATTTGCAACTATTAGTGTTCTTATTATGTTTACTTTTTAATGTTCACACCCAGACTACAGATTCATCAGTTGGCTGGCAACAGATTAGAAAATAAAACTCAATTCAGCTTATAATAAATTTTACTGGCAGTTTTAAAATACTTGGCAGAACGCTTGATGAAAACTAATGCCTTTCAGATTATCTGTTAATTTCTCTATCTCCTAATTTTTTCCATATAAATTCTTAGAGTGGAACATAATTCCACAAATTCAACTGGTTATAATAAGCGTTAATAAATATAAGAGTTAAAAACAATAATTAACTTTACCTATAGTATTTTTTTAAACAGGACTTTGTAAGTTTCAAAATAATAACCAACAAAAAACACTCTTTTAGATAGCATGTTCCTCAAACAATGCACAAAATTTGCACAAAATTTTATTTCCAACCTGCCACACTGACAGTCTTTACGACATTATGATGTTCCATAATGCTTTAATATCTGACACTAAGGCTATAAACTAATTTGGCACTATTTCAATAATACAGAGGGTGGATAATGTTCATTTGTATAATCAGTTTTGTTGTTTTTATGTGCTATCAGGCAGTCATGTATTTTACTCATACATTATCATTCATTCCTAGGAAATTTTCTTTCCGCAAAAGTAATTACAGTATTTGTAATAAAAAGACTTGAAATAAAGCAATTAAAAATGGGAAAAAAATTTGGACATTTTTCAAAAGAACATATAAAAATGGCAAATAAGAATAGGAAAATATGTTTGTATGACTAAATTAGGAAAATGTAAGTCAAAACTATAATGAGTTATCACTTTATCCAGTAGGAAAGCTGTAATTAAAGACAGACAACACCAAGTGTGGGTGAGAATGTAGAGAACTAGAACCTTCAGATACTGTTGGTGGAAAAGTAAAACAGTGCAGCTGCTTTGGAAACAGTTTGGCAGTTTTTAAAAAAAGTTAAACATAGCCCTGGCTGGTGTGGCTCAGTGGACTGTGTCAGCCAGTGAACCAAAGGGTCAGGGCACATGCCTGGGTTGTGGGCCAGGTCCTCAATAGGGGGTGTGAGAGAGGCAACTACACACTGATGTTTCTCTCTCTCTCTTTCTCCCTCCCTTCACCTCTCTTTAAAAATAAATAAATAAAATTATTTTAAAAAGTTAAACATAAAGTTATCATATGACCCAGCAACTCACTTCTGGGTGTGTACCTGGAAGAACTGAAAAGATATGTCTACAGAAAAACACACAGAAATGCTCACAGTAGCCCTGGCTGGTGTAGCTCAGTGGACTGAGCGCGGGCTGGGAACCAGAGGGTCCGGGTTCGGTTCCCCGTCAGGGCACATGCCTGGGTTGCGGGCCGGGTCCCCAGTGGGGGCCATGTGGGAGGCAACCATACATTGCTGTTTCTCTCCCTCTCTGTCTCCCTCCCTTCCCCTCTCTCTGAAATGAATAAATAAAATCTTAAAAAAAAAGTTAAAAAAATGCTCACAGTAGCACTTTCTTAATAGCTAAACATGAAAACAACCCAAATGTTAACCAGCTGATAACTGGATAAGCAAAATGTAACATATCCATAACAGAATATTATGTCATACAAAGGAATGACTGATTCATGCTAACGTGAATGAATCCTGCAGACATTATGTTACACAGTAGAGGCTGACACAGAAGTGCACATACTGCATGATTACAGAAAATGTCCCAAACAGGCATTTCTACAGAGACAGTAAGTCAGTAGTTCCCGGGGACTGGCAGGAAAGAGAAATGGGGACTGACTGCTAAATAGACACAGGGTTTATTTTGGGGGTGATGAAAATGTCTTGGAATCATACAGTGATGCACAACTTTGTTAATGTTCTAAAAACTACTGACTTGTACACTGTAAAGAATGAATTTTATGGTTTGTAAATTATATCTCGATTTTAAAAAGCACTTAAATTTTGGCTTTGAAAATTTCATTAATTTGCTATTTACATAATTATTATTTAAATATTTTGAAAATTTTTTTCCTCTAAAGAAATACTGGCATTTTAATAAATGACTGTGTGTAAACAGATTATCTGTAAACAAAGATTCTATACAGCAGTGATTTTCAACCTTTTTCATCTCGTGGCACACATAAACTAATTACTAAAACTCTGCAGCACACCAAAAAATATATTTTTTGCCTATCTAACAAAAAAATAGGTATAATTTTGATTCATTCACACCAGACATCTATTGTTGTATTGGCTGTTGTCACTTTTATTTGACAATCTAAGGGAAAAAGAGCTCAGTGCCCCTGACTAAACAGTCAGGCATTGCATGTTTTACAAATTCTCACGGTACCAGTGTGCCTCTTGCTGCATGCACACCAGTTGAAAATCACTGCTTTTTTAGGTAGCAAATTTTAAAGGTTGCTAGTTACTTAAAATTAAGAAGGAAACACTGAACAGAAATCAGGAAAACCTCTGAGCTGGCACTGACTTCTGAGTAGATAGGACAGGTATGCCTTCCTGACCTAGAGATACAGGGTAAGTCTATCATTTAGCTCCCACAGTGAAACAGTAGCAGTTCTGAGCTAGAGTTTGAGAAGAAAGATTGAGTCCCTTTCTTTCTGACCTCAGCTGACAAAGGGCAAATCTAAGAAAGGAAGATTGAAGCCACCAAGCAGCCCTGGTTGACACCAGAACTGATGCAAAACTGGGGAGCCAAGTTATGGACAAGCCCTGGGTTTTGGCTTTTGACATTAAATCATGTACTTATCAGAAATGAGCTGAAAATTTCTCTCCTTAAAGATACGAAGAGAAATTGGGGTAAAGAATAAGGCAACAAAGATAAGGGAAGTACAAAATTTGCAAAACTCTGAAAGAGAAATCATAGTCTTCAGAAGTACATTTTTATTTCATGTCTTAGGGGGGGAAAAAGATCACTTGTTTGGGTCACACAGTAAGTCAAAGACTAAATAATAAATCAAAGTGTAATTAATACTCATAAACTCTTATTTTGCTGTCATCAATGACAGAACAAAATTACTACCTGTTGGAAGTTAATACATTTTTTTCCCTTAAAATGGTTGCTTTTCATTGAATTTCTTTTCTGAATTGATAAATATCTCAAGTCTTCTTTTAAGTACAAAAATTTCAAACTAACTATGGAAGCTTAAACAGAACTATATCAATGAAAAGTAAAATTTAAAATTTATACTGCATTTAAAAGTTAGCCAATGAACATCTAAATTGATGGAGAATATACAGTGTTAAAAAAAAAAAAACAAAAAAAACAAAAAAAAAAAACGCTTCTTAAGTAATTCCTACTAATGGAAAGAGAAAAATAATAGAAAACTCCTGGAGAATGCTGGCTTGGGAGCCCAGCCTAGAAAAGTAATGGGAACAAGTCCCTTACAAAGTATTTAGTGGGTGGAATTTATTTAACTCTAATGGGGAGAGGGAGGAGGAGATGTAAGAAATCAATTGGAACAAAATTTTCAGCATTTAAAAGCCTGTACTTATAAAAATATATAAATGTAGTAAAAATAAAAATGTAATGAAAAGGATAAAAACCAACTTCAGAAGCCCTAAGCAAATCTAAGAAAACAGGAGTTCTGAAATTTGAAGGATAGTTTCAAGGGTATTCATAATATTACTCTCTATACTTTTCTATATTTGAAATATTACCTAAAAACCCTAAACAAAAACTCTTATGATCATTAGTGATCACCAGTTTCAATTAGTCCAAAAGTCCAAATTATGTTTTTAAACTACCAAAATATAATGTACATAATTCACATACTGTTTGTGTTTCATGATGCTGACTAAGGTTTGAGCCATTGCTAATAGCTTAGATAACTTAAATAAAATATTTACAAAGGTACTTAACAGGAAAAGATAAAACACTGCCAGAGTAGAGTGGTGGACAGCAGGCAGATGACACACAGTGACGACTGCACTGTCTTGATTAGGACAGCATCTCTAAAACCTGTGACTGCTGTTCAGTAGTGTTCAGTGTTTACTAAACCTTGAAACTCAAAATCATAGTATGTCACTAACATAGTATGTCAATCATAGCATGTCATAAGTATGAGCATCTCATATTACAAAATTCGAGCTCACTGAGTGGGAGAAACAAAACATACAACATAATGTAGTTACTTTTAAGGTACAGAACTAATTCTTTTGACTCCTTTGCTAATTAAAAACAAACTCAAAATAATCTAAGTAATGATGATGTATTTAGAACGTGGGATAAAGCTAAAAGTCTTCTTTTTCTGACAGCCTCACATCTTGTAGGTAACATGAGGTTAAACTTCAAACCACACCCTTTCAAAAACAAAACTGCAAATTTAAGATCTCAAACCTTTGCCAGTCTATTTTAGAAGACTGAAAATGTTTTTGCTTGTACCAGAAACTTCTCTTTAGAACACAAGAGCTGAGAGAATAAACTTTGTCCCTGGCTTATTAGTTACATATAAGAAGTATTATTATGGTTATCAACTTACTTATTTGCATTCCTCAGAAGCCAATCCCTACAGCTCAACACACACAGAGCTTTATCCATTTTTTAAAATTGGAAATTATTACCAGGAAATTGAACCTCAGCCTAATCCCAGTTGATCAATATAACAACAGATTTTCAGTGAACCTGGATGTAAGACTGGTACTTCACTTTTCTTTCCATGGTCTGTCCCTGGTTGCTTCACTTCCAGAGAAATCAGGCCGTAATTAATATTTCAAAGGCACAGGAGTTGATATTTCTGCTGCAAGGAAGTAGTTCCTTTACTCTGACATGATTTTCTTCCAATTCCCTGTTTGTAAAAACCACATCTCCAGCTGAGTTTGCCTAGATCATTTTCTGCTTTTAAATTTTCTGGAGGGGAAGGAAGGGAGGGAGTCTCATCTAATGGGAAGCATGATACTTTGCCCAAGATGCTGCTATTGGACCAGCAGTTTTGAGAAAGTTTCCTGTGGCCTTGCAACAGCTGGGCCCACCATCAACTGCTGTCAAGAAGTTTCTACCTCTTCTTGGTGCACATAATGGGGCAGACAGCATTTTAAAAGCTTATGGAATGCATTGAGCTCTCATGTGTGTCTTCCCTATCAGGCACAACTCTACGCATGTAGACATCTAGGATTTTGAAAGAGGTTCAAGCCAAACCAAGAGGTCAAGTTCAGACTCTAGACCTAAAGACTAGACTACTGCCAGTGCTCCTAAATCAGAGATACCTAACAAGCCCCTGAAGATTTTTGTAGTTATTGATGATAATTATATTGTTTTCCCTTAATATAATGACTAATAGATACCAGATGATTCACATACTGAAGTTGTTTCTGGTTACCAACAGATTCAGGATAGGAACAAGTCTTGTACCTTATAATAAAAAGGCTTTCTGTAACAAAAAAATACAGCATAACCTTGTGATAAAGTGCCTCATGACCACACAAATTTGGATACTGTGAAATCATTCATTAAAAAAAATTATATATAACCATATTGGCACCCAAACTCCTGGAATAAGTGACTGGATAGTTTTGTAGGCAGACTTAGTTTAGTGACTTCATTAACCTTATAATGATCCAACTCCACAGGACTGAAATTTTTTTTTTTGTTTTTTTTAGTATCCAACTAATACTATCATGTCAGGGTTTGACTATGTCACATAAGAGATTATTTTTTTTAAAGATTTCATTTATTTATTATTAGAGAGAGGGGAAGGGAGGGAGACAGAGAGGGAGAGAAACAGCAATGTATGGTTGCCTCTCACATGGCCCCCACCGGGGACCTGGCCTGCAACCCAGGCATGTGCCCCAACTGGGAATTGAACCGGGACCCTCTGGTTCCCAGCCCACACTCAATCCACTGAGCTACACCAGCCAGGGCAAGAGATTATTTTTAAATTGGTTAGCTAGGTAGCACGAACAATGCCCCCCCGCCACCGCCCAAGTTTAATGCATAGATTAAAATAAAATGACAAGATATGATACAATATCTCAAAACAATAAACTGACTGAATTACACCAATAGAAGACAAACCCTGTTAAATTTCTTTAACACATCACTCACTGTCAGCTCATCAATTTCTTTTTTACGACTTCTAGGGCCTAAGATTTTGCTCAATAGTACCTTCTTATTAACTTGGCAACATCACATTGCACCACTAGACCAAAGCTTCAAGTACTAAGGACAGCTACTCAACACAAAGTAGAAGTGGGCTAGGCGTTTACATCAAGTTAATAAATCCAAGAATAGAGAGCCATTTGAATAGTTTTGGTGACACAGTGAGAATAAATGATTTAGGGACCAACTACTTGACTATTTTACATTGAACATTTGAGTCATTAAGAAAAAATGATTTATATTGTATATACTTTCCAGAATAAGGTACATTTTTGAATATGCAAAAGCAGATCGATTCTATTTCTTGAAGACATCTGAATGTCAAACTAGGCTACATCTGGATTCTATAACACGTGTGTGTGAATATGTGTTTAGTACTTCCAAAATTTAAAAGCATAAAGTAGCTATTACTATATAAAGTTTAAAAAATACTCAGCATGCCCTGGTTGGAATAGCTCAGTGGACTGAGAGCTGGACTATGAACCAAAGGGTTGCTGGTTTGATTCCCAGTCAGGGCACATGCCTGGGCTGCAGGCCAGGTCCCCAGTAGGGGGCATGCAAGAGGCAACTACACATTGA